>PVJX010034343.1:0-19010 GCA_004027295.1 Dolichotis patagonum
TAAGCAGGGGGGAAGGTGAGGGGGGACACAGGATGGGGGACAGGAAGACATGAGATATCTGATTCTCAACCCACACGCCAGCAGGATCACAACTGCTCCCCAGAGAGGGGAGGAGTTCCTTGTTCTCCCAGCACCCCAAGTCAGCCGCACCATGCAGGTCCCAACATGCCAGGGTCTAACTCCTTCGGGCTGCAGAAAGTCTGCCACACTCTCAGCCACCCCCCAGAGAGGGAAGGAGCTCCTTGTTCTCCCGGCACTGGCACCCTGAGTCAACCGCACGGTGCAGGTCCCGACACACCAGGGTCTCTCTCCTTCGGGCTGCTGAGAGTCTGTCACACTCATAGCTTCTCTTTGGCTTCTTTCAAGTCTATTTGTCTGTCTTTTGCTTCACCCAAGTATATTTTTCTCTTTGGCTTCTCCTAAGCCTGTTAAAAATTGAAATCATGACTATGCATTTCCCAGGCTGGCACTGTGATATTGAGCTATATCCCCTGTGCTCTTTAGCCCTGGTAGACTTATTTTTCTCTTTCTGGATCTGGTGGATTTTTTTTTTCTCTTGGCCTAGCAGACTCACTTTTCTTTCTAGACTTAGTAGACTAGTTTTTCAATGCTCCAAGCTTAACATCTGGAGATGTCAAAATCAATTCACTCCAGTGATGAATATTGAGCACTGCCAACTCACTTGTCCCCTGTTGCATGGACATGAGAAGTACACTTGCCCACTATCTCTTACCCCATTGCTTATCAGGCAGCATGTGCTGCAAATTGCATGGCTCTCTGAGGTTCTCGAGGTGAAGGACTGCTAGGAGATGAGATAATAAAGAAGAGACAAACCTAGGGTCAGGTGGAGCCTTTCCCTATTGATGAGAAGAAAGGATCTGCCCCTCACTATAGGAGCATTTATTTATATATTTTAGCAAATTTATGTCATAGGACACTTTGTAGTCTTAGCAACCCACTTTTTGGATTGTCTTGGGGCTAGGGATTCTTTGTGCTAAAGCAGCTTCTTCGTGTAACTTGCCCTGGGTGCTCTTTGTTCTTGGGATGGCCATGCCTCAACTCTGCACATGTGGTCAATTTACAGCTTCAATGGCTCTGAACAGTTCCTACTTTCCCTGTTCCCTTTCTCAGGTGAGATATACAGTACAAATTACCTGACACTCTCACCATTACTGTTTCTCTTCCCACTTTTCTCACTGCTCTCTTCTCTACATCTCTGGCTTCACTCACAGCACCCATTGCCTCCCCAGATATAAACCCTAACATTTGGAATACCTCCTCTCTTTCTGTGGTTCTCAGTGAAACACCTCTTACCATTCCACTAAAGCAGGTCACCTCTATCCCATCCAGCACCAATACCTCTCCTCAATCAGGAAACTAAACTAAGGAAACTAAAACTAACAATCTCTCACCTGCTCCAACATACTCTTCTGATTCCTACCAACTCTCCAATTGACAATCCCATTCTCCTTGTTCAAAAGGCAGGTGGCATATACAGGTTGGTTCAGGACCTCTGAGCTATCAGGCAGATATTTTTCCTGTCCATTCTGTAGTGCCCAGTGCATATACCCTTTTATCTTACATTTCATACTGATTAATCTCTACTCAAGAAGAATACTTTCTTCACCATTCCTTTACATTTCTCTTCATAGCCTCTCTTTGTCTTTACCTGCACAAAGCCTAACATTCAATAGTCCTAACTGCTTACCTGGGCGGTCCTGCCACAAGGATTGAGAAACAGTCCTAACTATTTCAGCCCAGCCCTTGCCCATTATTTGCTATCCTTCCAGCCATCAGATCACTACGTCATGAACTATGTGCTGATACCCTTCTCTGGAGCCTGTCTTACGAATCCTCCATTCAGTATACTCTTTTACTCTTACAGCACTTAAACACAAAGGGTTCCCATGCATCTTTGTCCAAGGCTCTAATCTCCTCTCCATCTGTCACTTATCTGGGTGTCATTCTACACAAACACATTTGAGTCTTTCCTCTCAATTATGTCTGATTAATTTGTCAGATTCCAATCCCTACCATACACACACAAAAAAAACCGACTTCTTTCTTTCTTGGAGTGGTTGGACAATTTTGTTTCTAGGTGCCTTTTTTTTTTTTGGTCCTTACCAAACCCCTTTGTAAGCTTACAGAAGAAGACCTATCTGAGCCTTTAAATCATAAGAAATTTCCTCAGTCTTCCTTCCAGGCCCTAAACAATCCCTAAAATCAACTACTGCTCTGGTTCTGCCACACTGTACTCAACCTTTCTGCCTATATACTGTAGAGCATGGTGATGGCATGGTTGCTGCTCTGGTCCAAGGGCCAAGCTCAAACCCAGTATCTTTCCCATCTAAACAACTCAATCCCACTGTCTTAGGTTGCCTGGTCTGCCTAAGTCGTTGCTGCTGCAGTTTTATGATTACAGAAGCTCTAAAAATTACTAGACTTGTATCAGTCACATTACGTTCCTGCCATAACCTGCAGGGTCTCATTCTCATCATCTCTCTCTAATCTTCTATCTGTTCCTCATATCTTACAGATATATACACTCTTTATAAAAACTCCTATAGTAACTGTTGCCTTGGATTCTGACTTTGATCCTGTCTCTCATTGGCACCTACTCTGTCTCCTTCTGAAATGCCAGACCCACATGAATGTCTGTCTCTTATCTACTTCTCAATCTCACCCTTTGCTCATATCTATTTTTCTCCTTGCTTACCGCTGGTCATACTTGGTTTATTGATGGGAGTATCTGAAAGGTTTCCCACAATCACCAGCTGAGGTAGAACACACAATCGTCTCACTTGACTATGTAGAAGCTGCTGCTCCCCCCTCATCCACCCCCTCCCAATGGGCTGAGCTGACTGCTCTGACTCATGCTCTTACACTGGAAAAAGCCTTACGGATTAACATCTATTTGGATTCCAAATATGCATTTCACATATTTTACAACTATGCTGCCATATGAGCAGAGAGGATTTATCATCTCTCAGGGGTCCTCAACTTCAATGCCCCATACATTGAGATCTTCTCCAGGCAAACCTTCTGCCAACACAGGCAGCTGTACTTCACTGAAAGGACATCAAGGACTTTCAGATCCCATAGCTATTGGAAATGTGTTTGCAGATAAAACTGCAAAGGAGGCTAATCTCTCCCATCATGCTGCAAAAGGCCGATACCTTACCCTCTCCTGCTTAACCCTACCTACTCCCATTCTGAACATCAACAATGTCAAAACTACCCCACAAAGCATGGTGGTTTCTAGTTCAAACAGTTTCCTCCTCCCTGCTTCACTGGCTCACACTGTCATTTTATCTCTTGGTGATAATTTTCATGTAGGTTCTAAACCTCTCTCCCATCTACTTGAGCCTCTTACTTGCTTTCTTTCTTCTTAAGACCCTCCTTAAGACTATTGCAACTCAGTGTCCTGTCTAGCAGGTATAATATCTCAAGGGTTCCTGAGGGCTCCTCCTTTTCCCACACACCATGCACAAGATTTCTCCCCAACCCAAGACTTTCAGACTGACTTCACCTATATGCCACAAGTATGAAAGTTAAGGCAACTTTGGTCCGGGTCAACACCTTCACTGGGTGGGTAAAAGCTTCTCCTCCCAGTTCAGTGGTCACTAATTCTCTCCTAACCAACATAGTCCCCCAAGTTGGTCTCCATATCTCCATTTATCAGATAGGGGCCCTGTTTTCATTAGTCAGGTCATTCAGAAGGTGCCAGATCACTTGTAATATAATGGAAATTTCATACTCTGTACTGGCCTCAAACATCTGGTGGGTAGAAAGAACTAAAGGCCTCCTTAAGGCTCATCTTACCTAACACTTCAGCTTTGCAAGGACTGGGTTTTCTTCCTCCTAATTTCTCTCTTTAAATTTGCACCCCCTAAAGAACCTACTGTATAACATCAGAGCTTTCCTACAACTTCAGCTTTCTTCTCAGACCAGACTTCAGACCAGAAATCAATCCTGTCAGAGATAATCTCCCAGTTTTGCAAGAGGTCTGAAAAGAAATATGACATGCTGATCACCTTTTCCTGCCTTCTCTTGATGCTCGCACTTATGATAACTTGGTCAACAAATTGGTTTTGATTAAAGATTTCAACTCTAGATCCCTCCAGGCAAACTGGAGGGGGTCTTTTAGAGTCATCTATAGCACAACAGTGGTTCATTAGCAAGACCTCCCACAGAGGATCGCCTGTTCTAAAGTAAAGCCATGCCTGGCTGACAATTTTCCTGACCTCTTTGTAAAATCAAGGCATTTTTTTTCCTCTGTGGGAACCCTACCTATCTGTGCCTTCCAACCAAGTAGAATGGAACTTGTACACCCCAGTATAGATATAGTCCCAGAAAATCAGAGCCTGCCTGTCACAGTAAAGGCCCAGGCCCAGCACAGGGCCATTCAGTTAGCCCTTACCTTTATTGGCCTGGGAATCCCTGCTGTATTGGCAACAAGAACAGCTGGCCTCACAACCTGTGTCTATTACCACCACTCCTCGTCTCAAGACCTGACCCGAAACTGTTGGAGACCACTATGAAGTGGCTCTGAGCAGGATTTAAAATTGGCTCATTGGTTTTCTATGTTTACCAGTGAGTCTGTTCTAGGCCTAGGCCCTTTGTCTGGAGATGGGCAGCAGATTCACAGTAAGTAAACCCCTGTGAATCACTGGTACTGGCTGAAAACTGTAGGGATCTGTCATGCCAGAGACACTTCAAAGGGCAAGATAAGGTCACAGTTGAGGACACCTGGCTCCAACCCATTTAAGTAGATAGAGACTGCAGCTGCAGGTGTCTAACTCCTGCTGTCTCACACCCTCCATACATAAATGGCATCATGAAGATAAGACATGATCCTAAATTCACGTAATTTGTTACTTGGAGAAGTCTTAGAAGTGACTCCCCAGGTCCTTCTCAATTCCTGTACTTTTCTCAGTATCTTGTCTTTTTGTTTGAAACCTAATAAATATTGACCACCCAGGGAAGCTCTTGGTCTCAGCCCCTAGAGTTGTGAACTCTGCTAGAAGGTTTTGATCCTCCTGGAGTCATAAAATCATATACTTCTCTCATTTATTTAATTCTTCACCATACACTTATTTGGGAGATTGGGGATCTTTGCCAAATTCTTCATATAAAACCTTAAAGACATAATCAAAGCTATTGTGACTTTACAATCCCAAATTGATTCTAGTATCAGTGACTCTCCAAAATTTAACAGGCTTATACCTCTTATTGGGTGAGTAAGGTGGCCTACATATCTTCCCAGGAGTGTTGCTTTGACACAAAACTTTTAGATGTAACTAAAAGCTTATAGAAATGGCCTTGGAAATTAGACAGAAATTAGACAGAAATCCAACTCCTAGACTAATGTCTGGGGTTTTGTCTGGTAGTTCCTTTCCCTGGCAGGATGGTTGGTCTGTACAGTCTTCTTTCTCTTGTTTGACTCCCACTTTTGCAGACTGCTGTCACAGTTCTTACAAGATTTCAATCAATCACTTCCCCCCAATATGAAACAGTTCCCCAAAGTTTCCCTTTCCTCTCTGCTGCTCACTCAACTCATGTGTCATGCAGCAAGTAGTTACAAGAAACAACACTAATCTAACTTTTTCTCCTTCTTCTTTTTTTTCTTTTTATTTATAATAACAAAAAGATGGAAATGCAAAGTTTGACTTGGACATGACTCTTCTAGTACTTGACCGGTCTGGCAGCAGAGGCATTGCTCCTCAGCTCAGCACCACAGCTACCCTTAAGCAAACACAGGATGCCATAAAAGAGATCAGATAGACTTTTCCAAGACACCCAGATATCTGGAAACACACACATTCACACTGGATGCCTCTAGGACTTTACTTACTGAGGCACAAAATATCCAGAGAACCTTAACCAAGGAAGTTTACTAAGATCTTCCTCCCTAATTTCCTTGTCTTTTTTCAAGTTCTATAAAAAAGGTCCACTTCTCTTTGTTCCCTACAGACTGCCTGCACCTAGGTATTAAACTGAATGCCTCATTGCTTTAACACAAGCCCATTGAGTGGTCCTTACCTGGTATCATTTATTACAATAGAGTTGAGTGAGACAGCAATCTCTGCAAACTCTGGGTAGTGAGATTTGCTCAACTGAAAATAATATGTCTGAAGAAATAGCGTCAAGAAAACAAAATTCAATTATAGTGCATTTATTCTAGAAGTAGTAATCCAATCATAGCTGAATCCAAGACTGAGTTGTAATTATACTATATAAGTACAGTGGACTTTGATTTTAATATTGTGGTTCAGTGGTAAAGATACAGAAGCATTTTCCAAATCTGTCAGTAACCATGTTAATAGATTCCTTTGTAATTTATCTTGTTGATAAATCAATAATTTTTTCTACACTATTCTTTTTTAATAAGAATATTTTTCTATTATTTTTTCAGGACTGTTCATTGTCCACACTAATTCTTTTGTAAGTATACCCTATCAAAACTATACATTTATTAACATTCTACCATTAATTTTCATAGATTTATAATTTCATTAGCCACATGAGCTAGATCCCAAGAAGTGACAGTTTAATGGCTCTCTACCATCTAATTATAGAAACAGTTTTCTACTCTTTTGTATTTATTTCCTCAACACTTACTGCTCAGCTCTAGAAAGTTGATATAAATAATTTTGCTTAGATATCTCTGTATATGAGTGTTTATGTGTGTGTTAACACAGTAGCTCATCGCTAGCTATACTTTAGTATATTTTTATAGGCTGACTTTATAGTGCAATAAAAATCAATCCCAAAGCCAAGTGACTTATACATGAAATCTTCATTTATTGCTCAGTTTATAGGGACAGTGTGGGTTAATAGGGTGACTCTTCTCAGTATGTTTACTCAGAAAATAAAGCTGTCAGAAGCTTTATCTCAACACATCCTTTTAGTAATGCCAGAGCAAAAAATGAATCATGCAAAGTTACTTACTGGATCTTAAAATTTCTAACATGAAGTGATACATGTATTCATTGATGGTATTTCATTGACTAAAGTAACCAAAAATACATGTAAATTCAACTATAAAGATTAAATGTTTTCTTTCATTGAACTTGAAAGATATAGTAATGGTTAAGGGTGGATACAATAAATTCCTTTGCAATTTTAAATAAAATATTAAGCATAGAATATGACTGAAATAATAAAACCATCTTATGACACAAAGATATGCATAAAAATTAAAGCATTACTGAGGCACTTATGTTTAAACAAATTATTTTCATAATTATATACATATTTTATTTCACTCTGAGTTGGAAAAGCTAGATATGCTAATATGTAACTGAATGTTACATAACATAACAATAGACAGCTAAGTTATTTAGAATTATTGTAGGCAGACAGGGATGCATCCTGGAGAGAGGGGTCAGTGCAGAAGACACCTATGCCTACAGGCATGCATAGTCACTGAAAATCAGGCTTCAAGAAAAGAGGAACAACTGCACTCATGTAATTCCCCTAGGGATAAATAGTGATGATTGACACTCTAAATAGGCATCAATAAACCATCTCGGGGTAAGGGAACAAACCCCCATAACCCAAGCCCTGTCTATTCTATTTGTCTATTCTATTCTATTCTATTCTTGCTGCCTGTCTTGCTTCCCAATTTAATACCTGTTTAATTGATATTACCCAAGGGGCTATCCTTGCTGTAATATTACTGGTTGACCATAGTTTTGTCCTACTTCAAACTCATTTCGAGACTTTCCATTGAATCAATACTACCTAAACAACTATATCTGTAATCTTATTAGTTGGCTACAGTTTTGTCCTACCCTGAATTTGCCTCACCTCATGGCATTGCTCAATAAAACACCCTTGAGAAGTGGCATTGATGGACAACCCATTTTCCAGGTCCCCTTCTGTCTCTCTTAGAAGTTTTCTTTCTCTCAATAAAGTCTTTCTACTCTTAATCCCCATTGTTCCTAGAATTCATTCTTCAAATATAAAAAACATAAACTCAGTGCTTCATATATTTAGCAGGTTGAGAGTCATAATATTTCCCTTATATTATTTGAATTATTTAATGGTAGCATATCATACACCCTATATCAATATGATCGGTATTAAACATATCCTAATTATACTTGAAATAAAGCTGATTATTTAATTGCCTTAAGGATCTGCATCTTATATTTAAAAACTTTATATAACATAGATTTTTGAAAAAAATGAGTAATTTCTTTAAGATAATATATTTCAATCACTTAATTTTCCAGTAAGAATATACAAACTGGAAAACCATAATAATAGGTTCCAAATCATTCAATCTAATATGATAAAATTATCAAAAATTTAGCATAGCCTTTCCAGTAGAAATGAGATTTTAGAACAAAGTGAGGGTTCTGAAAAACTCTTTTCTATTACTGAGAAATCCCATTCTTTTTCACTCTTTTTAATTTCTTGTATTTTGAGTGAAACCCTCAAGATCTGATTTTATTCAGTTTTTATTAGGAATGACAATTGGCCAAATTAAAACAAACTCTTCTGAATGCTAGTTTCAAGTAAGCCTCAACTGCATCAGATTAAAACAGTTACAACCCCAGCATCTTTTCAGCTTTCACTAAAAAATCGGAATCATAAGTACTAATAGCTCGAAGTCATATGCTTGTGAGGATGTAAGTGTCTGTAAGGTGTTACAAGAGTAACTCAAAGATGCCCAGGGAGTTCCTATTTGACTATCACCAGCCAAAATCTGGTGATAGTCAAGCATCTGACCCCCTGCCTTAGAGCAGTTACTTTAGAAAGTCTGTAATCTTAAACCCTTTCTCTCATCCTTAGAGACACATCTCCTCCATACCCAGAAGTATCTTTTCACAGAACTGAGAGGCCTCTCTTGAAATGCAAACATTCAGAGAAATAACTGAGCTCCTTCACCCATCACTTAAGTATTTTTCTCTGAGATATGAAAAATTTGCTTCTTTTCCAGATAAATAACAACTTACAAATCAGTCACTGTTTAAAATCTAATTGTTCCTCCCCACAACTCTCACTATTTAAAACACTCAATGACTTCTATTTGTCATTAGTCAGTTCAGTTTTGGCTGTCTTCCCATTTGCAGTAATTATTTATGTATGAAATCTACCCTTACAGTTTTGATTAGTGTTATCTTTGACAACTGTCATCCCATCACATTTATAAATATTCTCTCTGATGATGTAGATTTACATTCTATCAGCATTCATTCTCTGAACTTTGAGCAACTTTTTATCACCACGAGAGATAAATTGTAGATAGGCATAGGAATGAGAGTGTCAACTCATCTTCTCCTAGTAATAGAGTTGCATCAAAACAGGAAAAAAGGCTGAGTTCAGAATGCATTAAGAGGACCATGGCCTCACAACAGACCTAAGCTGTCTTTAAGGCCAGAAAAATATAGAAATGTTAAGTAAGATAATTTCAGCTAAAAACTGGATTATCCAATGGAAGAATCTCATTTCTCATAATATAAGGGACAGAAATTTCAAACTGCTAGACTTTAGATAGGAGTTCTTGTTCTCTAAAATCAAAGAATGTAGTCTAGGAACAATGGAGGTTAAATGCAAAAATCTACTTATTGAAAAAAGAAAGTTATATATTTTGGGAAAGGAAACCTCTGTCTAAGATAGACAGAAGGGGTCCCAAAAGTGTTGTCCAGGACTCCATTTTTTAATGGAATTTTATAGAGCAAAACCACAAGGTGAAGTGGGTCTAAAGTGGGAAAAAACTATAATCAGGTAATAAGATTACGAGTAGTCATTAAGGTAACACTGATCCAATGGAAAATCACAAGGTGGATGTGAGGTGGGACTAAACTATGGTGAACCAATAAGATTATGAGTGTAATTTCTTAGGTAATACTGATTAAGTGGGGATAGAATGGGGGAATAAATCACATAGCAAGTGTATGAGGGATAAGAACAGGGGCTTTTCATCAAAGGTGATGAATACCTACTTAGGGTATCAATCTCTGCTATTCATCACTAAGGGAAGTATGTGAGTGTAGTTATTTTATCTTTTGTCTTGAATGTTGGTCTTTATTGAATGTGCCTTGCCCACAGTTGTAGTATATCTGCACTGCCTCCTTTAAGGGCTCAGCCCTGTCTGACTGCCTACAATATTTCTAAATAGCTTAGCTATCCATAATACTACAGAAAGAGTGAAAGAGTGAAGGCAGGAAAACTGTGAGATGGAGTCTGATTAGAGTTCTAACAGGGCAAGATACAAATATACAACCCTTGATCGCGGTGAAGGTAAACTAGCAGGTCTAGAGTTTCAATAGTGATTCAGGTAAATGAGGCTCTGGTGCACTTTGAAAAAGACAATACAGATATCAAGCAGCATAGCTATCAATGATATCTGAAATGCTGGGGTCCCCCTGAAGATGGAGATGTACCCTATGAATGAATACTCCCATCCTATATATTGTGTGACTCTCCTTGCCCTAAACAGGAATATAACATAAACAGGGTATAGCATATAATTTGCCCAAAAACTATGTGTCAGATGAAAAAAAAAAAAAACCTCAAAACTCCAGAAAACCTTTGTAGGGTAATTAAGGGAATAAGCAGGGAAAATTAAAAGATCTCAATGAGGTTTCTGCCAAATAGTTAAACCATTGCTAGACAGAGAGTAGTTAAGAAAAACAGAGAGAAGGCTGGCCTGGCTCATTCATCCCAAGGCCAAATCCTCTGCTCCCTCCACCTCCAGTTAAGTACAAAAGAAACACTGGAGTGATTATAGTATAAAAACTCAGTGTATAAAATAAACACTAATGCATAAACACACACACATCTATATATATTTTTTTCTCACCATATTAATTCACTAAAATGCATTGTACATCCTTTTTACTAACGTGGCCTTGAATATATCACTGCTGTAAATCTCACAAGGTAAGTACCTGGACAGCACAAAAAGACCTAAGAAGTGCTTATCCAAAAGTATACATGTTGGCAGTGGAAGAAGGACTGGCCAAATCGGGGGTCTCAGCTCAGAAAACCAATCAACCAATCAACAGTGCTCAAGAGAGTCCCTTCCTCACCCCATGATAAAGGCGGCTTAGAACAAAGACCCTGGAGTCCAGCTCTGGGCTCCCTATGTCACTCCAGAACAGTAGCTGCTTATTTTCTCACCTTTTCCTAATCAGATGATTTTGCTTCCCCATTTCTCTTCCCTTTCTAATAAAATGAGTTTGTTTCTTCTTCTGAACTTACATTTATAATTCTTTTATTGCTATAGAATTTTTTATGAGTCTTGATAAATATCTACTTTCATAAGACAACATATTTAGTATAAGGACATTTATGACAATGGCATTAAACATACACTAAGAAGCATCACTGTGGGCATTTAGAAGTTTGCCTACCAATCTCAGACTTAACGTCCTCCAGTCTTTGTGTTCTATGGTGAGTGACTGTATCTACGGAAGCATTTCAGTCTGAAAAGGAGAGGAAGGAAGTAGATTGTATCAAAATGATTTTCAATTATGAAAATTTTACCATGGCAGAAATTTCTTCCTATTGCTCATTCACATATGAATTATTTCTTCGCGTTTGATATTTGCTATGATGGGATAATAAAGGGGGAAGACTACCAAAACTGACATCTAATCTTCAAGTCACTGGCATGCATTCTTTAAACTATCACACTGCTGTGTACGACCAGCAGCATTACCTTTATGCTAGCAAAGCCGACTATTCCTCTGGCATGGAGATCCTCACCTACAGTGCTTCTAATTATGGATGCATTTTTCCTTTTTCAAAATGCCAAAGAGTTTCCTGTATGTGTAATCATATGGTTTACCTCCTGTAGGCATTCTTTCAACTAATACAAACACAGACAGCAGCAACTCTCCGTTATTGCTGCAGTCCAGGTCGTGAACACCTCAAATTTTTAGTAAAGAAATACTACATCTCTGAGATTTAAATTGTGTTTCCTAATTGTCTCACTGGATTATGCCTCCGCATGTGATTACTAAGCTTTTGAAGATGTTGCCTGATTGGTAATTATAGAGAAATTTTAGACTTTCACATGGGTTCTATTAATTTCCTTTATATTAAATTTGATTGTTGCATTGAGTTAAAAATTGCTTGCATTTGCTTCTAGTTTCGGGAAAGACACTTGGCAAATACAGACCTCAAAGCTTATTTTGCTTTAAGTTTATATAAAACTAAGAGTTTTACATGATACAATTCATTCACAACAGAATTGCTTTCTCCCTTGGCATTCCCATTCTATGTAGCTTGGCTTGTGTATAGTTTTAATAATGATGCCCAGAGAAGAGAAAGATCATTTGTATAGAATAAATGAGCAATATAGAACTACATCCATATTATGCACTATTTAGCTATATACAAGTCTTATCACTTTGATTTCTTCTTTCCTTGTTCCACATTAATAGCTTTCTCCCCCTGGAAACTTTTAAAATGCTTCCTACAGTGAATCATTACAGTGTACTGTAAAATGAAGTCTTGCCACTGTTTGAATGCAACAGCACTTTTCATGTGTTATTTAATTCATGTATTTGTTTCCTCTTCAAGTACAAATTGCTCCTTTTGCTATTTTTTAAAGATAATTCATTCATTTTTGTCATACTCTTTGTTTTGCATTACTCCATAATTTGGAATCAAACTGGCCAGGTAGCAGTTCAAGTAGCAACACTTTCTAGCCATGTGGCCTTGAGGAGTATATGTGAAATTTTCTGCTTTGATTTGTGTCTCTGCTTCATATTGATAATGGAAACAGGGACTACCAAATGAGCACAATGTGCAAATAAACAAATAGAAAGCTTTGCTGTTTTCAAATTATTCTAATATAGTCACTCACATGAATAAACTGCGAACTTTTCATTATCTCGGGCATATTTGTGTATAACAAATAGAGGAGAGAATGAGAGAAAGAAATACAGAGAGACAGCATTTGTCACATTACTTAAAATGAAGTACAACGTTAGTTAGCATTTCTTTTTCTCTTTTGGAATGAATATATAAAACAAATTCCCCTTTGGAAGTGAGTATATGTAAATGAGTTAATATAAGAATTTAAACATTTGTTTATTTTTTCATAATATTTTCCCTAAAGTTCACCAAACTATGATCATTAAAATATTCAATGAAGAAAATGTAAAACCTTAGATGATACAAGGTGATTTAATCCTATAATCACAGAAATCCAGTAAGGTGAGGCAGGATAGTGATTTGGACACCGCCTTGCTAACCAAAGAACTTAAGATCCTGTGTGTTTTGACTTGTGACTCGATATCCCCCTAAAGGAACATGCAGTCAGAGGGAGGCTTTTTCAGAGGTGGCTTGATCTAAAATATGGAATGTTGGAAATAGGTATGTGTGATTACCGAATTAGTCCACTGATTGGTTTGGCAACCACCCATGCCTGGTTGCCTAGATAGAACATAAGAGACAGAAAAAAGCTATTGTTGCATGCTTACATTTGCTATTTTCTGCCTGCAAAGCCATGAGCAAGCCTCTTCTGCTATTCCCATTTGCCATGCCTCCTTTTCTTGGAGCTGGTCAATTATGAACTGAAAGCTCTACAAACTGTGAGCAAAGTAAATCTTTTCTTCTTTGAGGTCAGGTATGGTTATTTTGTTTCAACAGTGAGAAAAGTAACTAAGACACTGTTTCAAAATAAATAATTCTATAAATAAAAAGTTGGAGATGTAGATCAGTATGAAAGCTCTGGATATATTCACCAGTGCCCCCATCACCACACACATAATGTTATGATAATATTTCATGTGTGTGTATGTTTTAGAGGGAGTACACTAAGAGAAATTTGTAACTACCACCTTATTCACTTCAAATTCCATATGCCTTTATTAGTCTCATGCTCTAGTTATATTCATTTATCTTGGTGACTAACTGTTGTAATGATTAAAAATATTTCAGGTTTTACTACAGGTAATGAATCATGAAGAAATTTCAGGGACAACCTGCGTGAAGAATTCCTTGATATTAATTTAAAATAAATTTATGTAACTTTTCCAGACCTACTAAGTCAGAATTTCTGTGTAAGATGCCCAGAGATCAACATCTCTGTGAACATCACAGAAGATTTTTAGACACACTAAGTTTTCAGAACTGTTAAAATACTCATTAGCAAAAAATGTAGAGCACCCAACTCCAAAGATTTGTGATTTTGTATCATCAGATTTATTCCTGACTCCACCTTGATTTATATACATTTGTTAAGCACGATATATTTCAACATACACATACAATGTAAACTGATTGAGAAATGCTGTTTTGCATTAATATTTCCATACACACGTGTCAATTTTTAGTGGGGAAAACACTTAAAATTGACTTTTCTAACAATTTTCAAATATATATTATTAGCTATAGCCATATCTCAAAGTTGGTGAAAATAAGGTCACTCAAATATTGTAACCAATTTTCAATTGATGTGTTTTAATCTTGTGTCACAAACATAGATTCAAAATTATGTCCAATGGCCATATTTTTTACATAATTCAATGTTTGTAATTAGTTTAAAGATTGTTATCCCTTCTTATGTAAGGACAAAAGTCTACTTTTTTTTTGGTCAACTCCAGTAATTTTTTCCCTTTTATGCTCTTCCTTTTAAATATAAGAATCTTCTAATATTCTTTGAGTATTATGTATAGATTCTTTAGGACTCACTATATTCCTTTACTGAAAGATATAATGGCATACTTTTGTTGTTGCTTTTTTTCAATTTCGAAGTGCAATTATTTTTAAACGGTGTTTAATTTATCATATTTCTACACTGCCTAATAAACATTTTCAAGTTACCACACATCTGTTGTAACTTTGTCAGCATACACTCAAATTTATAAGTCATCTTATTGTCCTCTCACTGTTTTGTTTTACTGTTCCATTTCATACCCTTTAAATTAAAAAAGTTATTTCCAAATATCTTATTGTATCCCTAAATTTACAGAGAATTGTTGCCTTAGAAATGATGATATAAAAAGTGAGCAAAGTCTTCAAAAACCATTTGTGTATGAATATTGATCCCTTTAGTCAATGGATGGGAAAAAAAGCAAGTGTTTTGTAATCCTCAGCCCTTTGACTATAACTATAAACTGCTGCCATGGAGAACTACAGTTGTACAATAAAAAATAAGTCATAGTATTACTTTAATCAGTGAAGAGAATTTGTGTATTAGAATTATAAAAAACTCTTTCTTTACAAGGAACTGGGAATACTATGTCAATTCCTTCCATCTTACATCAATATGCACACTGTTCCCTCGTGCACAGAAACTCACCCAGGCCCTACCACCTCTATACTCGCTGATGTGCGGTTTATCAGAAACAATGCGACCTTGAGATTGGTTATTTGCAGTGAATAATTTTAATCTCTATGTATTATGATTCTCTTACTCTTTCTATCTTGCCTTGACTAAATTGATTCTAAATTTTCTTAAAACAATGATAAGTTCATTATTAGAGGAAATAGAAATTGTTAAACAAAATTTGGTTCCCATATGAATATTTGTGGTTAGATTGAACACTAGTTATCACTATTCTCTTAATTCTCAGGTAATATGCTGATGTGATATATGTGCTATCTTAAATTTTCCTCCCACCAGATTTATTAAAAATGTAATATATCATAGCCTTACCTTAGGCATTAGACATCTGAATTATATAAAGATAAATTACATTCTCTGAAAATGATATGATAAAATAACATTCAAATTTCTATCTTTTCAATATTTCTGCACTTCCTACTCTCTTGTATTTAGTATAATTAAAATGTAAGGGGTTTCCCATTAGCGAACTAGAAATGAATGGAAAAATTTAATAAGTAGTGAAACAGGAGACTGATTCTCCAAAATGACATGTTTATTATTGCAATATGCATAATTATACTAAAAATCTATTCATTTTATTCATCCTTTAAGGGGTTTTGGTGCTCTTATTAGGCCAATATGTGTTAAACGATTTACTGATTACCAAAAAACTCTCAAAGTATCTGTTGTTTTACATAATTTACTGACAATTTAAAAATTTAATCTGGTATAGATATCACAGTTTTTGACCAACCACTACTGGCCTGTCTTAAGTGACTACAACAGATGCGTCACAGTGATAGACTTGTTAAGGAATGCAAGATTTATTCTCTGTATGTAATCTTAGAAAAACGATGGTGCTCCTGAAAGAAATGAGAGCAGATGATGTGTCTTGATGTTGTCTTGATGTGTCTTAGGAAGTGACAAATTTCAAAACTGAATCTAAGAATTAAAGGATGAAACAGCAAAAGTTAATAGTAGGTACCCTTGTGTGGTTATTTGATTCAAGTATAATTTCTATACTGTTACATACAAAACGGTTAGTTTCATGAGTTCTGACAAATGATCTGAATCATTTTTATCACTTTAAAACAGTCACTTGTGCCTATGTGAAGTCTCTACCAATTCTAACTCTATTTTCTGGGAACTACTAACTTTGATAGTTAAAATATAAAAATACTTCTTCTGAAGCAGCTTCATTTTTATTCATCTCAAAAACTCTAATATCTGTCATGATCATTTACTTGTGAAGAAATTAAAACTTCAAAGAACCATAGGTACCATATATTGCTTTAATGCTTTTGTTAATATAGGTCCTATTTGTATATTTCTTTACAGAACTTACTTAATAAATGTTTGTTTTCTTAGAATTTCCCACCTACTAAATTTAGTAAAGTTCTAGCTTTAATGTAAGTCTTTTATAAGCACACATGACAAGATCAAAACTACCAATTATTTACAAATTTTAAATAACACAAGTAGTAATTATATCATCAACACTACCAAATACAGATAGATTTCAAAATAACATTTTATGATCTTCAAATTCACATTTTTAACTGTTTTACTTTTTGGAGGGAAGTCATAGTGGTTGATACATAATTTGTATATTTTGTGACCACTCTCATAGCAAATATTTGTTGTATGGGTGAAGCAATGCTGAATTATAAAGATAAAATTTGTTTCCTTTAAGAAACTCATGTTGTTTTTGATTCAAATACTATGTGTTTCTTATGACAAAAGTGTTTGTGTAAAAATCATGATGACCATATCTATAGATGTCTGAATTCATAATATGCCCTGACAATAACTTTAAGATATTGCAAAATCATTTAATTTTTAAAAGTAACTTTGAGTTATAAAACAGAACTCTATAGATACTCACCTCATATTTTTACCAAAAGGTGTATAAACACAGTACAGGTTGTTTCTGTGATATTGAGATTATAATGAAATAATCAAAATGTTAAAAATATTTTAATTCAAGAAAAGTAAAGAGAAAAATAATATATTCTACAAAAAATATAGCAGTCAATTCAGCAAAAGTAGATAATAAAAATATGCATCTATCAGAACACCCAAATACATAAAGCAAGTATTGCTAAACCCATAGGTAGAGATAGACATTAATTAAACAATGCTAAATGGTTTTAACAGCACATTATCAATACTAGATCATCTAGACAGAAAGTCAGCAATAGAGTCAATTTACATTGTACCATAGTCCACATTTATCTGGCAGATAACTACAAAAAATTCCTTTTCATAGCTACAAACCACACATTCTTCTCATAAACAAATGAAATACTCTTCAGGATAGATTATATGATAGCCAACAAAAAACTATCACCTCATTATTTTAGCATAAGTCATGGAGACTTAATGAGTGAATTCAGCATAGTATCAGGATCCATATCAATGTGCAAAAATAACTAGCATTAAAATACCTGATAACAAATTTACTGAAAAATAAATCAAGAAAGAAATAATTAAAATAAACAAATAAAACAAATGGTATGAAAAAACTAGTTATATGTTTAAGGAAAAAGATAAAAGATTTCACAAAGCTTTAAAACAGTAATGAAGGAGATTGAAAACAAAACTCATACCAAGACAATTTTATTTATGAGTTGGCAAAATCTATATTGTAAAAATGTATATCATACCCTTAGTTATCTACATGATTCATGAAATTCTCCTGAAAATACCAGTTACATGATTCATAAAGGAAAATATACAAAAAAAGTATGAATCCACAAAACAAAAATCCTTGAATAGTGAAAATCACTGTGAACAAAAGCATAAAGCAGGAGATGTACTCATTTGTAGCTTTTAAAATGTTAGAATTTTAAATGAATTTTAGAATAATATGCAATTTTTACATAGCTTAACTATTTTGATAACCTGTGAGATTCATAAACATAATGTCCATAGATCCAGTGTTTATATAAAATAGAAAGTAAAGAGATATCTTTTGAAAGAATAAATATGGTCTAAGAATAAAATCGTGGATGTTATTAAAACTTAGTCATAGTTGATTAGGTTATTTAAATGAATCATAGTTTTTATTAACTTGAAAAGCTTAAGAATATGATTGTTTAAATTATATGCTCTTATTGTAAAGGCCTTTAGTAAATTAAATAGAAAAATTTCTTGTAATTATTTTAGGGCAAAATAATTTAAGAGGATTAGGAGGCTAGATAAAATTAAATATGTTCTGAAATACCCTCTGAAATAAACTAATTGCCTTTGTACCTCAAGTATTATAAGTGAAAGCTATTAAAGGCTTAAGCCTTTTCTTTCATTTGCTACAAACATGTGCAGTTACCTATATACAAAACCTGCAATGATTTCTTAGAATACTTACAAAAAATTCAAATATTTTACTATGATTATTGAGATTCTAAAATGCATTTCACTGACCTTTTGTGCCATTTCCAGTACATTTCTTACTTTTCTTTATCAATCTAATATAAGTACTGTAAAGAGTATTTTTCAAATTTTTCTATGCCTTATTTCCAGAAGAACTGAAAACATCGTACCACAGTGATTTATGTGCACCCATGTTTATAGCAGCACAATTTGTAATAGCCAGATCTTGGAAACAACCTAAGTGCCCATCAACGGAGGAATGGATAAAAAAGTTGTGGCATTTTTATACAATGGAGTACTACTCAGCTATAAAGAATGATCACATCGAGATATTTATAAA
>PVJX010034344.1:0-19007 GCA_004027295.1 Dolichotis patagonum
CTTCCTCCCCTTCCCCCCACAGCCTTCTGAGCCCCCGCTCTGTCCTCCCCGCCTGAGTGCGCACCAGGCCTGCGCCTGACTCACCAGCTGGGCAGCAGGGTGACGGTCCCACCAGCTCCTCCCGTCTCGCTCTACTGCTCCTCCTCCGCAGCTGCCTCCTCAGAAAGAGCAGCAGTTTCCGCTGCTGCTGTGTTGGTGGCTCCCAGAACCGGAAATCCGTTGCCTGCCTTCCAGGCTCCGCCCGCACGTGAAACCTGCTGGCTTACCGGAGGGGCTGCGGCACCCCAGTGCCAGGTGAGTCTAATTTATTTTACTTATGAGTATGGTCTCTAGTTGCATCCGTTTACCTATAAAATTCTCAAGTTTATCCTTCTTTATCACTAAGTAGTACTCCATTGTATAAAAATGCCACATCTTTTTTATCCATTCCTCAGTTGATGGGCATTTAGGTTGTTTCCAAGATCTCTCTATCACACATTGTGCTACTGTAAACATGGGTGTGCAGGTATTACTGTGATATGATGTCAATTTTTCTGGGAAGACACCCAGAAGGTGAAAAGCTAGGTCAAATGGAACCTCCAATCCTAGTTTTTTGAGGAATCTCCACTCTGATTCCACAGTGGTTGCACTAGCCTACACTCCTGCCAACAGTGGAAAACGGTTTCTTTTGCCTACACCCCTTCCAACATTTATTATTGGTTGATTTCTTGATAGCAGCAATTCTTTCTGGGATAAGGTAAAATCTCAGTGTTGTTTTAATTTGCAACTGTGGAACGATCAGTGATGTTGAACTCGAACTCTCAACTCTTGTTTTGACTACATTCATAATTATCATACTCACTTCCAGATTTGACCACCTAATCGCTTTGATAAAACACCAACCCAGAGAATGTGCATTGGCCTTCACAAATATGTGTGGAGAAAATGTGTAAAAAGATCTGAGGTAAACAATTTATGGTTTACTTATTTGACCCGAAATTATTCATTTGCGAACATTTCAGATGCTAGAGAATCATAGCAGTATATGACAGTCTTTCGGAGCAGAGCTGTTCTTTGGTTGCAAGTTTCTGTTGGTATAAAGTCTTTCACATTAGTGTAATGAGCACTAAACTGAACTCAATGAGAATGTGAGAGTCAAATCACCCTTCTCTTCCCACGGGAAAGATCGAGAAGGGCCACTAACCACATAGGCTCAGAGGTGCAAAACAATAGCTTCTATGGTTTTGGTGTTCCTAATTCCACTGCCTTAGGAGTGCCACTCATTTTCTGCTTTGTGTGAATCCTATTTAAAGCACACTGAAAGTTAAAGTAGATTTGGAAAATGCTACTTTAACATGTGTAAAACCAAGCTGATTCAAAATATCATTGGAATGATTATGATGTTTATTAATTGTTGTCATCTTAGAAAGGTGAATATATGGTATTTCTGAGGTTGTAACTTACAGAAATGCATGGGAAAATTAAGGGCTTGCATATAAATTATTATATGTATCATTTAAAATATTTTAAATAGTAATACATTTTTGCATAAAATTATATATATTATATATATATATATATGAAAGAATTTAGAAGGCACAAATTATAGGCATAAATTTGTAACTGCTCAAAAAACTGCCAGATCATAAATATGGGAGCCAAAGTCTCTTTAAAAAATGAACACAATGCTGGGAACCAGATCCACCTTGAAATACTTGTAAGGGAGTCTGATTTACGTAAATATTTCCATCTAAAACTCTTGAGTGTAGATTTTGATTCACAGTTTGTATTTTCTTGTCATATTAGGTCAAAATATGGTGAATGCTTACATTTTTATTAAAAAAGGCTATTAGAATAAAAAACCACACTACCATTTAATCCCCTTCCAAATATATCCCTTGCTTTCCACCCTCGTGTGCCATCATCCTTGCCACTTCCAAAAGTAGTTAAGAAGTCCTCCAGCTTTGTCATAGCTACCTAGATATTCTGAGTTGACTCAAGAAGTTTCCTTTTCATGGATGTTTTGAATATGGGGCAGAACCTGAAGTCACATAGTGCCAGATGCATAACATAGCTGAAGACAAGCCTTAAGGGTTCTGCAAACCTGCCTTTCATTGGATGGCACTCGGTGGCAATATGTACTACATTTTTGATCACACCTCCCACACGCATAAAAACAGCTTTCAGAACTCCAATACAAAGTGGCAAGTACTACACAATAAACATGTTTGAAGTGAAGGGTAATATTTTGAGAGGAATTAATGGCAACACATCTTTTTAGTATAATAAATATTTGTAATTTAAATATTCACCATATATTTTGATCACAGCTTGTATTTGAAGAATTGTTAAAATGGAGGATATATTGCATTATGCAAAATAATCTTTTGTCCTACAGATACAGGTAAGCAGTGTTTAGAAGATAATTGCAATGCAAATAATAAAAATACCACACAAATAATCTGGCATCTTAAAAAGGGTTTCACTGTTTTAAAAATACTTACTGATATAATCGTGCAATTATTACAATTATTCATATTTGAGGTTCTTTCCTCTGAAATTTCTATTAAGGCTCACTCTCATCTTTTTTGGGTTTCTTTTTTGAAAATATCTCCATTGTCCAATTATTGGAATATTGTTGTATTATTTCAGTTCTTTTTTCTTTTTTTTCTCCTTAAAGTTTATGGGATTTTTTTCCTATTTCCTCCTCCTTATTGCATATAAAGGCCCCAGACACATTCATAGCGTAATTGTTGCCTTTTTAATCGTGCATTAAATTGTGCACAAACTCCACCTCCTGGGTGAAGTGGATTCATTCATCTGGACAAGTTCCGGCATAACCTTCCACAGAAGTTGCTGCCACTTGCCAAGCTCTCCTATTTAATTAATTGATTAATTTCTGATTAAAGATTGGTATTGGCAAGGCTCTTGGGACACTGAAAAAAGCAAATATTTGGAACAATTCATTGCAAGACACAGCTATAACTTACCTTGTGTTATTACACATTATTAGAAGATAGTCCTTAGAACTCAGGTTCTATTAGCTATTTTATCTATATTTCTTGTTTTGTGTTTACTTTAGGACAGAGGTATTTTCAAAAAATTCTCCAAAGTTGAACAGATTTTGTAGTTCTTACATAACCATTGTTTAAAAAGTAAACTTTTCCTGTGTCCAAGAAAAGTTATATCCCTGGCAGATGACAAGATCTGTGGACTGGTTCACAGATTAGTGATTTTTGGAGTAAAGTAAAAGACAGCAAATGGTTTGATTCTACAGTGAAAAAGCAGCTGAGGATGGAAAGGATAGGAATCATATCAAATGCCCATCACAGTCTAAACCTGTGCTTTCACAGCCAAACTATTACAGTTCTTATAAAGAAATCTAAAATGCCATTTTTAAATTGAAGAATGGTGTACACTGATGAAAATGGTCAGGCCCCTGCAAATAGAGTATTTTCCCCAGCCTATTTTCCTTCTTTGTCATATAAGAATAGTAGTACATTACTGGCCATACTTTTAGTATATGTGCTGTCAAAGCGAACACTGGCCATGCTTTTAGAAGCCACAGTCATTACAACTTTTCAGAGACAAATTAAGCTGCATTGAAAATAGGACTCAATTTGCTACTTGTTTCTATGAGGAAGCACTCAATCTTCTAGTGTTTGTATGGCATGCGCTCCTTGACTTAGCATTTTGAGAGTGCTTAGAAGGAGAAGAAACTCACGTTCCAAATGGGACTTGGAGAAGCTGCAAGATAGTACAACAGACTTAACACAGGAATGTCCACTTTGGGCTTCGAGCTTTCTTTTCCTGCTGTGTGTGTGGGTGGGGGGAGGGGGGAAGGATGGGTAGGATGTATGATCAGCTGTTATCAATCAACTTTGGAAACTCCCTTGTGGTTTGACATTTTCTAAGACAGGCCTGGTCTTCCTGTTGGAGAGCATCCAATCCCTAGTGGATGGCTCTTGTTCTCAATAGCAGATCCTGATAAATAGAAATTCACGTGGTATTTGTATCTTTCTTATTTTTGAATGAGTTTACTTAGTTGTCTGTGCCTTTATATCAACTGTGTCCTCTCCTAGAGAGTGGGTTGCAGTCTAAGGACAGCAGTAGTTATTAATATTTATTAGATTTTGTTTTGTACAGCCAATTTCTAATGAGTGGAGCACAACGTGGATGTTTATACCATCACTAAATCACTACATTGAATTTAAGAATAATCTTCTTGATTTAAAAGAAGGATTTGAGACATGGTTTACAACCAGTTGAGAGTCTTGTGGTTGAAGTTCCTTCTGAGTTTAAAAGGAAATATCATTTTGGTGGGAATTCCTATTAAAAAAAAACTTGAATAGGCATCATTTCTGTGCCTTATAATCTGCTAGATTTTTGCATGCTATATGTGATTTAATTCTCATCCCTCTTATGATCCACTATTCTCATCTATACCATTTCATAGATGAGATAACTTAGGGTAATTCTTTAAATAACTAGCTAAACATTATCCACCTAAAATTGAGAAGTGTTGGAATTTAAATCCAGAATTTCTTGACCCTGGGTTTCTGTCTCTTGAAGCATAGCCAGCCTCCCTATTTTTACCTATCATCATGGTAGTAATGATCGTTAATTATCACTTCCTTTCTCATCAGGTTATGAAAGGAAAAGGCAGTTATAAGTGTAGGTCTAGAACCTAATAATGTCTGTGAAACAGAAGACATAAAGGAATCAAAAGCAACTGTTGAATATATAGAACAGAGGTCATCTGAGAGACCTCTATGAGACTCTTGGTAAAAGACACAATAATATTGCTAAGCATCACTCCTAGCATTTAGTCTGAGTCAAGTTAAACAAGGCTGACACATGCCAGCAGTTGCCTATGGACAGAGTTTATAGCATGGGAAGTTTGCCAGAATCCTATTACAGCTCTTCTTCTCTTTTCCCTGTGTGTGTCTGTGTCTGATATTTACTATGAAGCACAACTTTCAGGGATTAGATTTTAAGAGGACCAGGTGCAGGACATTCAGAATGCGATAACTCTGGAGAAAATTATGAGAGGAAGATTTTATTCTTCCCCTCCTCCTCTCCCCTTTAGGTTATGACTGGAGGCATTTCCCTTTATTGGTTTTTCCTCCATCATGATCAAGAAACTAATTTATGCCAAAGTCAGAATGAGTCAGACAATGAGAAACCAAAGTGTGTTTGGACCAGTGAGCATGGATGCATTGAAACTAGTCCCAGCAAACTCTCTCCTTCTGGATGTTTAACCACATACAAACAGGATGGAATGGTGGCTTCACCATGGGTGTGGTTCTTCCACCTCTCCTCCCACAAACTCCCCTTCCTCTCTTTCCCCGCATGTGTTTCAAATTGGAGCAATGGTGGGTGGGAGAAGCAAGAGTTGCCCTGTGAGCTATAAATAGCAGAGCCAAGAATTTTGAGTGTTTGAGGAGGGGAGGTCGAGGGAGATAGCGGGGCAGGGAGGTGGGAAGCTTCCAAAATGTAATCATTTGCGTTACTTCCAACCAAACCTACTTCTGTAGCGTATTAAGAGTTTTGAGTAAATATGCGGCCAGCCTCAAACCCGACCTGAAAAAAAAAAGAAGCTATAATAGAGATGGTCCCTGATAGATAGTCACCTCCCTTAGCTTTTTGGAAAAATACAGTTATAGTCAGCCTAAAGTGGACCAAAACCCATGGAAAGATTGATGGAAATTCATTTTAAAAAGCCACACACATGAAAATAATTTACACAGGAGGCTTTCTGCACCACAGCTGTGCTGCTTATTTATTTTGGACCAGTTTTTGCAAAAATTGGTACCAAAAACGTTCTGAATTCTTGCTTGATAACCTTACAAATGTCAAATTAGGCCTCTGAACTCTACACCCCCTTTCCTGAGTAACTTGGTGTTTAAAGGCAGATGGTCTTTAGGGTCTTCCAGTATTCAATTTTAAGCATTTAGTTTGGGATCCAATCCCTGGTTCTCATCGTTTCCAATCTATGTAACACTTGGTCCCATTTCTCCTGTAACTCCACACAGAAAAAACTAAGTGAAAGACAGGAGACTAAACAGGATGACTGCATAGTGTGTAAACCTGCCTTTGCCTTGAGGTGGGAAAAGTGCTTGTAAAGAGGACTCCAGACTCATAAAAGATGCACAGATGAATTCTGTAGCGCATTGTTTCCCCACCCCCGACCATAGACATCAGAGGCTAGAGTGGCACCTGCTTTGATGCTCGCTGATTTTCCTCTAAGTCTCCGAGCCAGGATGAGGCAAGTGGTTTATGGGAGTTCCAGTGCACCTTGCAGGGCGGGATCTCCAGTCCGCCTTGAAATTTAGTAGACCTTGCTGTCTCACAGCCAGCCAACACATGTGCAAGGGTGTGGCCCTCTTTTAAAGGATTTGGAGGGCAAGGCGTCATCCACATGCAATCAGTGGCTTCTGGTGTTCGTATTCATTGAATTATCCTCTGACAAAGAAGAAGACGGATTGATAGATCAAAACTCGGCCTTTGTAAAAGGGAGTATGTTTGCATAGTTCTGATCTGCATCATAATGTTGTTCATTATTTGGATTTATCCACTGTCTTTCTTCTAGGTACAAGTGTTCTTGATCAATCAAGAATTATAGTGAACTAATTCTTTTAGGTGAATGCGAAGTTCACTATTAGGCTGCCTTTCAAGGGAATCAGTGTGTTTGAAAGAACTTACTCCTTAAAGAGAAACTTTTGTCATTTATTATAAGAGTCTTTGAAGGGATGACAGACGTTGGATTTGTTTCCTGGTGTCTAACAAAGAACTGAAGATATAGTAGATTTCAGGCAGAGGTACTTCTTTACAGTTAAAATATATTATGACAATAGGAATCAAATTATGCTACAAGGCTCAGTCTGTCTGGAATAAACCTTAAAATCATGATAAATCCATTCCGTATTAGCACTCTACTGAAAATGCTACTTGTGGCTGAAAATCAGTTTTGGCAGGCAATGAAACTCTCATTGACCTAAACTAATATATTTAACTCAGCAAGGTTATTTTCTATGCCCTTTTTTAACATTCTTTCTTTTTCCACATTTATATTAAAATGACTGGATGCCATACAAATCAAAATCTTCAGAAGTAAGAATTTTTTCCCCACAGAAACTTATCAGCGTACAGATGTCCAAGTTTCACTTTGCGAGCAGAATCTCTGACAGTAAAGACCCTGAGTCAGTTTTGAGTTCCGAGAGGCCTTTTCACTACATCTGATATCTGATAGGCTCAGCTTTATTACATTTGTCTTTAGTTTTTCCAATTCATTAAGACATTTCTTACAGAAAGAAAACAGAATTGCCCTAATGAGAGCTGTGGAGCCAAGAGTCCTGTCTGTTCTCACTAGTGCATTTTAATTTTAACCTTTGTAAATTAAAAAGAAAAATTAAAATAGAGACATTGGGCCTTTATCTTATTTTGCTTCAAAAGACACAAATGTCAAATGTATTACCTTTCTCATGGGAGAAAATGGATGTAAATCATTCTCCAAAAGAAGTGATATATTTTATGCTGGCCCAACATTTGTCTTGGGCAAAAAAAACGCATGACATCCTCCTGCTGACTCTGAGAGATGTGAGTGTAAGAGCCTCAAATGTAAGCCTTAGCACTTAACTATGAGCCCAAATACAGTAGCAGCAGAAAGAAACAGTCTCTCCCGCCACCAGGGGGCAATCGATCCTCCAATCCAGATTAGGCAGAGGAAATGATGGGGCAACTGAGCGGCTTCTATTCTTTCTCTTGTCCATGGGACATTTTGCAGCCACTGGGGAGCATTGTGCATCCTCATGAAATAGCACTGGAAAGAGCAATAAATACAGGAAAAAATATTTCAGGGCTCAAAGGGATGAAAAAAGAGAAGTTTGGTCACACAAGTGAGAGAGGAATATCCAACTAATGTCTACTGTTCCAACATGAAGAGAAAGTTGACCTTCAAGATAGGATTAGTGACATGGGTGTCCCATGTCAGAAATAGATGTTGTATTAAGAGAACATGAAGGCAAAAATATCAGAAATACTGTCAATAAAATTTGTTAAACTGGAAAGAAAAGGAGAAAAGATAAAATTTCACAGACAGACAGATGTACCAGTTTTCAACACAAAAAGACAAATTCTGAGATCTCTTGAAAGAGGAACAGTGTGAGGGAGCCAGCCAGAAGGACGAGAGTTGATAGACTTTGGCCTTGTCTTCCCTTTCTGTGTCTAAAGGAGCAGACATAGTCTATGGGAATTCCAGTGAGCCTTCGTTGCTTATGGCTTAGGTAGAAGGGATGGTCGCTTAGGCAAATAAATAAAACTTCAGGGATCAATGGGTTCCTTGTACCTGGAACAACAGTGTCCTTTCCTAGTTACAGGACTTTATAGTTGGACTTTTCTTATCTAATGACTGATCCAGTCTTAGGTAAAGACTAATCAAATTGCAAGGTGCAGATCAAAATGATTAATACAATGTAAGAAGATAGGCCAGTGATGATGAGATGAATCCTAGTGTTGGTCCCTGTGGTTAGCATCATAGGAAAAGATTAGAGGAGATGGGGTTAAGTTTATATGGGGGCAAGTTTTATGAAAACTATTTCAATAATTTAGTGGACTACAACTTCCTATTGAACCAAAACAAGCCAAATGATTTTTCTTCGTGTTACTGAGACATTGTGTTCAGAATGTGGTATTTGTGCTGATGAATTTGAAATGGGATTAGCTCAGCCCACACTGTAGGGGATATGTATCTACTATTTTATACCATCCGCAGCCCTGAAAGACTGGAGCATTCAAGGCAGAATGGCCAGGATGGAAGAGCTGGAAGGCCATGGGACCAACAACTGGAAGAACTGGAGAAAGACAGATGGGTAAATAAAATGAGTGTCTCACAGTACATAATGTACTATTGTGTAGGTGTTTTATGGAGCTGTAAAAAGCAAATTTGAAACTCAAAATTATAAACTAGAAATACAATTGGGTCCTTGAGGTCCTCTTATCACTTGAAACTAAACAATTAAGTGGTGTTATTTTTAAAGGCTATTCAACTATCAAATAGCACTAAAACATGCTAAGTTATCTTCTCATTTCAGGTTTGGTGTTTGTTTTATTTTGGTAATTTATATTAGGTATAAACTTCACTATGGTTAGGCTGATACAATTCTGTTAATTAATTTAATTATGAAGCACTTTAAAATTTCCTAAAATAATGTTTTCTAAATAGATGGCATGTTTGGGGAGGATCCCTTTGTAGTTCACATCTAAAACTCCATGAGGAAAAAGAAAAAGAAAAAATTGAAAAGAGGAATAAAAGTTTATAGTATGCTGTATTATTTCTTGGAGAGTTATAATGCATATCAGCATATCAGAAATTTTCAAAAGAACTGTAGTTCAATTGGGCATGGCAGTGCAACCTGTAATCCCTGCACTCTGGGGGGTTGAGGCAGATGGTTTGCAAATTCCAGCCCCACCTAGGCAATTTAGCCACTTACAAAAACCTTATTTCAAAATTTAGAAAAGACTGCAAGTGTAGCTCACTGTTAAGGCTTTGGGCTCAAATTCTAGTACCACAGAAAACAGTAACAAAAAAAACTTTCAGTTAAAAAAAATTTTTTTTAAATCTTAAATTCTTTGAAAGTGAACCACTTAAGTCCTCCACTGTATTTCTCCTGATTCTTCAGACTCAATGTCCAAAATCCTCCTTGTGGATATTTCATTTTAGCCACCCAGTTCATTCTCCCAAACCTTTTTCACTCTGCCTGTTGTCATTTCAAAGATTGTATTTCCAGCCTCTGGCCTTAGGGATTGTTACCCCTCCTGAATGCAAAGCTGAACAATCTCTCTCACTTTTGCACCCTATTGGTAAAAAATAGTATTTCATGCTGTTTACCCATTAGCTCCTGGTGATGCACTACAGCGTACCATATTCTGATGTGCCTTACAATACCTGGCTGTGTACTTCTCACTGAGTAGATGCCCAATACACTTTTTCTGGAATTATTATAGGAACCATAAGTCAGTTAACACTCAGTAGACTCAGGTCAATGCAAATATGTTCAATTTTAAGGGCAGAGCATTTTATAAATCTGAAAAGCAATTAGAAAATTGCTGACACACTGACAGGGTTTTAAAAGATGAATCACTGATGTAATCCATATTAATTTTTAAAAATCAAGATTGCTTTATGGTGATCACAAGATCCAAGTGAAAAAAATCATTCTGTTTTCTCTGTTGTATGTTTTAACATATTGCTTTCATTGGCAACATTTACCTAAGCTAAGTACAGTAGCAAACGTCTCTGATCACAGCAACTGAGGAAACTGAGGCACGAGAAACACAAGTTCAAAGTCAACATGGGCAATTTAGCAATACCCTGTTTCAAAATAAAAGAGTACAAAGTGTCTATGATTGTAGTTCAGGAACAGTGCTTGAATAGCATGTACATAATGCCCTGGCTTTGGCTATCCTTTTTACTTTTCCCTGCAGTTAAACATTTAAGTTAACAGATAAGATCTGGGGGGAAAAAAGGAACAAAGAAAGAAAAAAAAATAACCCTCGCAAACTTAGGTAGGAAGTCCCCTCAAATGAAAATTGAAAGGGATGTCATAGAAAGGAATTAGTTATTTTCAAAAATGGGCAGTTAAAGTATCAAATAAGATTTATGCTTAACAACAATCCCCTTCTTTTTAGACATTTTTGTCTAATACCTTTGTGAATATTTCATACCTTACAGCTCAATCCCAGTAATTAAAGAGATTATAATTTTCTAAAATGAATGATTATGATTAAAAAATTATTCTAAAGCTTAGATTAAGAGAATAATGAAATCATTTGTCTAGAGCATATTTGGATCATCTGCAGAAATTTTTTACTAATTAAAATAAAATGAGAAATAACTGGACTTAAAAATTACTCAAGTGGTTTGTGCATACACAATAGCATATTGTGCCCTTTCTTAAGAAATAATTCATTGAACAATTATCTAGTTAAATCTTATTTATCCACCTGTCTTCTTTATAGCATTAATACTGGGTATTACCTGGTATAGCATTAATACCAGGATTAAGGGATAAAACTATAATTAGTCAACCATTTCTGGGTCCTTTTAGTATTTAATGTTACTCCCGTGATTGCTGTGATTGAGTATCCAAGGATGACTAGTTATAAATGTCAAATGAATAGAAAGAAAATTAACTTCTTTTTGTTGCACAATGAAATAAATCTACAAAGATGTGCAAAAGAAGAAAGTCCTGTGCTCAGTTCTAGCTCTTTTGAAAGACTTTGCTATCTGTTCCCTCCCTGATCATTTTTTCTCCAGATTCCTCACTGAGAAGTTCATGCACCTTCCAGATAAGGTGTAGGAATCTGCCGTGCCTTACTAAATGATCAAGGACCATAGATAAATAATGCCCATACTTCTGGAAAAAGTAGGGGACTGTGGAGGACCTCCAGGATGGCTCTCCTTGAAAAAAAAAAATGTTTCTTTCCATGTTGGCTAAAGCTTGCCCTAGTTCCATGTATTGAAATGTACAGACCTGGCTAGGATAATACTCTATCCCCTCAGTTGGCATTAAGCAATGCAAATGGGTCTAGCTGAAGCACTCATTTGTAGCCTTTGAAGCAGTGTGTCAGGTCAGTGGTGCCCTGCCTGTATCTCCCTACTAATCAACATGAATTAGGATGGGAGACACCATGCTGCCTGATGGGATTGAGCCTCCGGAAAGAGCCTGTGACATGAAGGCCAGATATCAGAGCTGAGATAACCGACCCAAAATACAAGATGCTTCCTCAAACTATATTATGCAGATTCCTCCAAATTTAGAGGCTACCTGTTACCTGAGTCAGGTACTCTTTCTGCATATCTCTCTCTGCATATTACAGAAGTGCTATTGTGCCTCCTACCTAGCCCAGCTCATAGTTCTCATGTACTTCCTGCCATTCTCACTGTCAGTCTCAAGCCACCCCCCTCTTCACAAATTAATAGAACCCTGGTTTGGCCATGGGTCATGACCTCTATTCTAGATAGTCAGGCTGGAATTAGGACCCTCTTGGTTCCCTATAACTATGTGTTTTCTCTCTTTATTCATACTGTAGGTTGCACTGGAGGTAGTCGATTGGAATTTACTTATTGAAATTCCAGTAATTTCCCCCTGGGATTACAAACATAAAGTCTTCTGGACCATGATGAGGTTGGAACAGGCTGCCTACAGGGGACTGTCACCTAGATATCTCACTTTTCAAATATACAAAAACTAATGCAGTTGCTACCCCAGGCAATTGGGGTTAATGGTCGTTAATCTTGGTTGTCAACTTAATTAATTGCAAGATACCGGGGTGATTAGAAAAGCACTCTTTGGAGTGTATCTGTATTGGCATGGATCATGAGGGCCTGACCATTGTGGTTGTATCTGGTCCCTGACCCCTTCTTCTAGGGTTCTTCATCTCTGTTCTTCCTATATATCATGAGTTGAGTAGCTTTCCTGTGTAATACCTTTCTGCCATGATATTTTGCCTTAGAGCTGGACGACCATGGACTGAAACTGTGAGCCAAAATAAACCTCTCATTATTTAATTCATGATTTGGTACCAACAATGGAAAGCTGACCAATGGAGGACTTTTCTTTTCTGCTTCAACTAGGTGGTTCGTTATTTGTCCTTATCGTTCTCTTACCCCTTCTGAGGAACTACCATCAGAATCTTTCCGTTATTTTTGTAGCTATTTTGTTGGAAACTTTTATCAAATTTCCTTTATGGCATTTATCAAATGTGAGTCATAATGAGTGCATTTTCTGCTTTTCCTTGAATTCTAAGTTTTCCTGAGGAGTCTTTTTGAGCTAAATTTACATCTCAACATTCATATCTAACCTAGTTCAGGGTTAAGAAAATCCAAACATGGGGTAGGCAGAACTTTCAACTGTCTTCTAACAATGAAAGATTGTGCTTGCTTTCACTGAATACACTTCTTTCTCTCTTCCACCCACCCGGTCTTACTCTGTGATGGAAGTTTCCACTGACCTGCCCTGAGGGCACCCCCAGTGTCCCTTTCACCTGTCTGTTCCCTTTGACTACCCTGGACATCCTCATCTCTTCTGCTGGGTTTTCTAGCTGTCACTGATAGCATGGTGTCTTCATCTATTTCTTTCATTTTTCTTTCTCTTCAGCTGTTCTTTTTTCTCTTTTTATCTCAATATGTTTTTCATCTTTCAAAATGAAAACATTGAATTTCATTTTGATACTGGGAATCGAACTCAGGGCCTCATGCTTGCCTGGTAGGCACTGTGCCCACTGGCCCAAAATTGAGTTTCTAACATATCACTTTGTCCTCTAGAGAGCTTCAAGAAACATTTTTTGGAAATGAAAATATTAAATACTAACTTACTGATTCTCTTTGTAGCTAAGACAATTCTAGTACTATGGTTGCTGATAGATGACTTAGAGTTTTATGTGTAAGGATGTTCAAAACAGAAAAGCAGGAAGATAGATACTAATTTTCAATGCTTCACTCAGCAGATAAAATTCACTGAATAGAAGCTTCCCCTTTTTGCCAGCTCCGTCAAACTTATAACCTTCCCTGTACCTGCTCCATTGTCTTTCTTCCCATGAATATATTTAAAAAATTGCCCAAGTTCTATCAAAATCAGTTTTTGCCTTTCTGCTTTTGTTTCATCAAAGACTAAGTTCTTCAGCCAGTTCTTCCCTTTTCCACACTGTCAGTCAAAATCTTCTCCTTTACTGGGGTTTTCTCATCTGTATGCAAGCATGATTCACTCTACAAATGAATAAGAAATTAAATCTTTCCCTTAAATTCTTTTCCTCTCCACCTTTCCATGGTTACCCTTTCCATGATTATTTCTGTAGAGTGGATGGTGGCCACTTGGACGCAACTCTTTCACCACCGTTTTACTCCTCATTCCACTTTGACCTGGGCTCCATTCTCAGGTGCTATTGGCAAGGTAGATGAACTCCAGTAGCCAAATCAAAGAATGCATTTCTGCTATTCAGTAACTTTATTCCGTAGCAGTAGTTGATCTAGTTGCTCATCCCTATCTTCCTTTAATGTAAGATTCCATATCACTGTTCAACCCTTGGACTGATCCTTTGTTGGCTCTTCCTTATTTGCTTAATATTTAAACTGGAGCTTTGAAGTTTTCAGAGACTTTCTCTTCTGTTTTCTTCTTCTCTCTTCAGTTTTCTCTACTTTCTCCCTTTTTTCTCTCTCTAATGTCTGTTCTTCTGTCTCTAAATTTTCCTTATAGATGACCCCAACCACTTTCATAACTTCATATAGCATTCCTTGTATATTCTCGGACAGTTAAGAACTTGTTTTGCTTAATGTTATTAGCAGTAAGATACGCTTCTTTCCAATCCCTAATCTCTTGGTCTGTAGGCAGCTGCCAATTTCCTGAGAGACCATGTGACATCCTCTTTCTCCATGCACAGAAGAGAGAAATCTTTCTAATGTCCCTTTGTTTAAAGGCAGTAATGGCATCAAGCTGAGATCTGCCTTCATGATCCCAACTATCATCTCCTAAAAGTTGTTTCCAGGTGCCATCACATTGGGGGTTAGAGCTCCAATATATGAATTTTGTTAGCACCCCTGCATTCCAAATTCACTTCTCAACAAATACTTTTGAATAAACTATTGGTTATTTAAAGTATAATTAATTAAGTTCAAATTCCAAAGTCAGTCTTCCAGTTGGACAGGGCATGCTCTATGTGCTCTGTGGCTATTGTTGGGTAGTGAGTACAGTATTGAACATTACAGATACAGAATATTTCCATCATCACTGGAATTTCTGATTTGTATGTAGACTTTCAAACTTTACATATATACCCAGAACTCCATTGAGGTATGGGTTCATTACCCAGCATGCCCTTTCAGCATTCCCACTTCTTGGATTTTCTGGTCCTCTCATTGACCTCCCTCATTTTATTAATGTATTAAAGTGCTTCTGTGTGTTAACTTTGACTTCTTCCTTTTTCCATATAATACATTGACAAATTCTATCAATATATACATATCTAAAATTATGTGTCTTACTCTGTATTTACATTTCCTCTATCCTTGTTTAAACTACCACCCTTTTTTTCTTGGACTACTGCCAGTGTTTCCTATCAGTCTATCTGATTTTATTTTTCCCTATTTCAGTAACATTTTTCACATAGAACCCAGTGTTCTTTGAAAGATGAAAATCAAATTATAACTTTCTTTTGCTAAAATATTTTTCAACTACACTTAATGGAAAAATCCAAACCATCAGCATGGTCTCTGCCTACATCTCCCATCATACCACATACCCTTCATCGCCTTGATTACTACCTCCAATCCCATCTCTGTTGCTTCTGTCTAGAAGATCCCCTCCTTACATTCCTTAGCTGTCTCATCCATTTGGTTTCATTTAACTGTTACCTCATCAAGACACTTGCTTTGACCGTGGTTGCTGGAAGATTCTTCCCCTTTGCTCTATGTCGAAGAATTCTATTTGTTGCTACTTTGGGATATTTTACGGATGTGTAGATGCATGAGTGTATTTATATCTTTGTTTAGTTTCTCTTGGAAATATATAGTCTTTGAGGTTAGGCATCTTTCTCTTACTATTTTATTTCTACCACCGAATGCAGTGCCTGATAAATGGTAAATTTTCATCATGAATTATTTAATAAATCATTGTTTTGACCTGTGATTGAAGTAATGAATAAAGGTAAGTGCTTTTATATGCCAATCAGAGAATCTCAACAATGTGTTTTTGTCAGTGTGAGACATAGCCAATTAGAGTTACAACATACTGTGATGACAACATGGCAGATTTTCCTATTGAATATTGGGTGCATTCAATGGCTTCTTTTCATGGAACCAAATAACTGTGTGATATTTTTTGTTTGCTCACAATCATAACAATGTGAATTTTACTGATCCCCTCCCCACCAAATCCCTGCAGTTATACTGCAAAGGTTTAAGACATTCAAGTAGTATTATCAAACACTAGTGGATAAAGGTCAAATGCCTTAATTCAGTCTGGATTGGTAGCACATTCCTGTAATTCCAGCATTTGGGAAGCAAGGAGACAGGAACATTGCTGCAGGTTCAAGACCAGCCTCACCTACATAGTTAATTCAAAGCCAGCTTGAACTACATAGTGAGATCCTATCTCAAAATAAATAAATAAATAAACAAATAGCCTTAATTTAGTTCCAAATGACTTGACCATTTGCCAATGACACTGGTAGCCTCAATAGCAATGTGTCCAGGTCTTTCAGGTTAATTCACATTTGTGAGTGAGCAACTCATTAGACAGAAAAATTCTCACTTCACTGACTGAAGTTTAACACAGGAATAAACTTGACTTCATCAAATCTCCTTATCATAAGATTTTTAACATGAATGTCATTAAGATTGTAGACTTTACAATTAAAATGTTGTGGGTTTATAACTAAGTTCTGCTACAGCTTGGCAATGGAATAATTATTTAATTTCTTTCAATCTTCAATTTATTATCTATAAACATAGAGGTAAAGTGGAGGTAATAACAGTAGTGTCCAGTTCATAGGAATTTAAAACTGTGTGTATATAAATGAGAACCTGAGTATAAGGCACAGACATATAGTAAATGCTTAACAAGTTTTAGCTTTAAAAATAAGAAGTGAAACCACACTGATCTGTCCAAGTCAGTAGAAGATAATTTTAAGATTGATAGAGAATGATTTGTTTTTGACAAAAAAATAATTCTTTAACCAGTGACTAAATCTGTACATAGAAAACTTTAGGCAACTTATACTAATTGTGGAATATTAATATTGGAAAGGCATAATTCTTGTTATTTAGAATTTTTGAGTAGATAGAATGTAAAATTCTGCTTAATTCTCTTCATCCCACTAAAATAAATGAGTATAGGATTTTCTATTAAAATCCTGTTTTTGGCTGGAGAGAGCAAAAACAGTTCTCTGAGTAAATGAATTTTAGTTCATAGTATCAGGATTGTTTAAATATGAATTCTGAGTAATTAATTTGGATTGTCATAATAATAAAGAAGTCTATTATTTGTTTTACCAAAAAACTTTGAAAAATGTGACTTTCGTGTTGACAGGTCCCGTCCTCACTTTGGCTCTCTTTGGAGCATATTTCAGCATGCAATTAGAGACATGGTGGTTTGAGTTAAGTGCAGTTTCTGAGATTAGTGCTTCTTTTTCAAAAATTTGTTTAAATCTGCTCTTTAAAAACCTTAAATAATATTTTAATCTTCCCTTCTTATTGAGGTTCATGGGCAATTTAGCTGTAAAACCCAATGTAGCTAAGACTATGGTAAGACTGTTTGGAAGAATCTTGGACAGTGTTTTGCAACTGTTGATACTGTGAACCTGGTGACGGTCTGTTGTGCATGAGAAGGTAGAAATGAAGGAAGATCCGTTGTCCTCAGGAATGGGAGATGGTTAGAATCTGAACATCTGACTTGTATCCATTTGGTGCGCACTCGCCAGTTTTCACAATGCCAACGTCGTCAGTATGGAGGGGTAGCAATGGGGTGACAAATTACACCCAATTGATAACTGTGGTCCCACAGGATGGTATTTTGAGAGGAACTGGCCTATGAATCAAATTTTTTTACTCTGTCAGAGCCTAGCTAAAAACTTGACCTTCTCCCAAAAGACTTTTCTAAGAACTCTTAAAGTCATCATTCCTTTATTCCTTACTTAGCATTTTATTTGTTCTTATTTTACAATTACACAAATACTTCTTAGGCTTTTATCATTGCTGTTTTAATATGCATTGATTATTTTCCTTAATGACCTAACTTTTGAAAAGTCAGGAACTATCAAAAATTTATTTTATCTAATTTTATGAAGAATATCAAGTACTAAAGTACTTCTTTAACTAGTAGACAAGTATAAAAATGTCCACAAAAGTTTTTTATTATTAAATAGGAATTTATAATTCAGTACATGAAAAATATTATCCAGCCTGGTTCCTTTTATTTTTCCCTCTTTAATTATGTAAATTGGTTAATTTTATTAGGCTGGTCTGATTGTTTTTAACTACTCTAGTGTGCTTTGTTTTCAAAAAGTTTAATACTAGTACAATCCACTTAGGTAATTTCAATAAAGACAAATAGATGTGTTGGTGTTGTTTTCAGTTCAGGTACAATAGATTGTGTCTGAGAGTGAGCAAAGGTTATTGGTTTGTAACCTGGTCTTAATTTGGGAAGTTAAATTATACAGCTCTAAAAGTAGGAGTAGGTAATGGAAAGTCAAGCACACTTAAAATATGAAAGACCTTGGACGTGTTCCTTTCCTGTCTTGCCCTGGGAAGTCCCTCTGAAGTCACGGGGAGGTCCCTGAACACAGCTGGGGCAGGAGCAGCCTGAGACTTCCATGAAGACATCCATTTGCAGGGCCGTTAAGTGGGGCTAGTGAACTCATTCCTAATAACCAGTCAACTCCTTTTAGTTCATTTTCCAGGGCAAGATTAGATCATGTTGGAAAACCTCACCAAATAACCTTATAAAAAGAGATGAACTCACTCCCAATTTTCATCAGGTTTTGAAGCAAAACCATAAAAACCACTATCCCACCTCAGGCTACTGGAAGCAAATTTGCATTTCATTCTCAGGCACAGAAATATCTCAAGGCAAATATTTCAGTGAGAGGAGCTCCTATGTTTTTCCTTTCTTTTGAAACCCACTGTTTGTGGGGCACTTGTTCTGGACACCATTCAGCCCATGGCCACATAGCCCAGATGACGTTTCAAAGCAAAGCCAGGGATTTGTGCTCCTAGTGGTGAAAAGGGTCACAGCCCATCCAACCTCGCCCTGCACCAAAAAAAAAAAAAAAGCAGCGACTGCTTACATTGCAGTCAGCTCCTCAGTTACTCACGTGCTACTGGGCAAAATAATGGGTCTCAGAGACATATTCACCTGAATATCCTAAACCTGGGAACATGATAAAACGATTTTCCTCTAGGTCTTCTAGGAAGGACCACAGCCTTGTCAATGCTTTTATTTTGACCCAGTAAGAATGACTTATACCAAACTGTC
>PVJX010034345.1:0-19021 GCA_004027295.1 Dolichotis patagonum
CAGGAAATTTCTGCCTCCAAGAAACTCTACTAGGAAGAGAACGAGAGGAAGATGGTAGGCTCACTCAGAGGCCAAGGACACAGTCTCCCCTATACGAAGCCAGGGGTTCTATGGTGTGGTCCTCACAGCAGCAACAGCATCTTCTGCGAAAACGTTAGGTGCTCAGCCTCCCCCAGTCCTCCCCAAATCACAAACTCTGTGTGGGTGAATGAACGTGGGAGCACGTATGTGTGAGTGTGAGCACGTGAGCATGCATGTGTTGGGGTGGGAGCTCTGCAGTCTACATTTTAATAAGCCCCACATCTACAATTCTGATGCAGCTAAAGTTTGCGAGCAAAGGCGTACACAGAGTACTTCCTGTACTTTTAAATATTTGAAAAGTTTTGTAATTTTCAAATATTATATAATTTGAAGGTATAAAACTTACACATATGCATATATTTGCATTTTTTCCAAAAAAGTGTTGTTTGTTTAGCTTTCTCACAGCAGGCCTGTTAACACACGCCCTCTAACCACAGCCTTTCAGTGGGTCCCTGTGGTGCTGCTCTCCCTGAGGCAACATGAAGGCAAACTGGGCCCAACCCCTCCCGGAAGTCCAGCTCGGCGCTCCCCTAACATCCACGGTGGGCCTCACCATTTTATCGGGTGCACTTTTATCCCCACATGCCTGCATCTCAGTGAGGACTCTCCCAATGGTGGCAGAGTGCTGCCCTCCTCCCCAGAAAGTGATAGCATTTGAATGAGGTCCCTGAGTCCTGCATGAGTGTTCGATGAAAGGCCACCTGCGCCTTCAGACCAAGCCACTTGGTCATCTCCACCTTTGCCGTGGACGGGACTGCATGTGGTCAGAGGGAGAATCCTGTTCCAAGTCCAGCAGCCTCGGTCTGAGCGGTGCTTCTGAGGGCAGTTCTGGTTCCTGATGGTGCATCTAGTCACTTATGTACTGCTTTCGTGCATTTCCCAAGCTCTACATGAGTTAAAAACAAATGGTTAAACTGCCACTTAGGGAAGGAACGCTAAGAGGCTTGGACAACCTATAAACTGAATTTAAATCCCTGGAACAGTGGGACAGTCATGGCTGTGCCTGCATTCCTGAGGCTGGCTATTTTTGTTGTGCTGTTTTAATGGCAGTACTCAAGAATGTGTGTAGCAGGTAGCCTTCCCCCAACACCTCTGTCACAGCTCTCACTCAGATCAAAGGCGAGAGGATGAGGGCACGGGGGCTGAGGAGACATCGTCTTCAAGTTCTGGAAAAAGAACTGAAAGCTTACTGGTCAATGCCATGTGCCTGCTCGTTCCTCCCTGCTCTTGTCCAGGACATTTTCTCATTTTCTTCTGTCTTCCCTCTACCCTTCAGTAGATTGACATACAGTCTTCTCCTAAAGGGCCCATTTCAGTCCTAAATGCAGGCCAGGGGCTCTCTGCTTTTTTTCTTTCTTTGTACCACCTATTTTTTAAATTCAAAAACTATTTATTGAGCACTTATTATGTGCTGGACAGTATTCTAGGCACGAGAATTATAGAAATAAACAATTGTAACAACAAAAAAATTTCTTCTACCATGGGAATTTGGAACGGGTTAATAAGGTCATAAGCAAATATATGCTATTAGGTGTATTATGTCAAGTGGTAACTCCTAGAAAGAAAAACAACCGGGGAAGGAAAATAAACGGTGACAGTTGTTTGATTCCTTCATTGTGACTTAGTATGTGACACTACCTGACATGGTTAATGTTTCCAGATTGCCTCTTTAGCCAGATACTCTGTTCTGGAAAGACAGGAATATTTTATGTTTCTTTTAGAATAAAACTATGCACCAAGTAGATGTTCAGCCTCTTAGACCTCGGAGGTAAAAGGAAAGTCAGGAGATAAATGAGTCTATATGGAGCGAAGCATAGCGAGCCATTCATTCTGTATCTGTTTATCCAACAGTGTCCTGGGCACTGAGTGCTGCACTGATGAGATACCTGTAAATTCACCAGTGCTAAGATCTTGACATTTCTACAGCGTACCTCTCCACACCTCTTGTGTTGGGTGCTTGGACTTCAGGGAGGCAATCTGGGGAGACAGTGTAGGACTTCATGAAGCAGCGCCTAAGGGCTGGGGATTTAACTCAGCAGCATAAGTGCTCACCTGGAGAGCACAAGGTCATGAGTTTGATCCCCAGTACAAAAAAAAAAGAAGCAGAGCCTAATGGAAGGTGCTTAAGTTATTCTGGGTGCCATCTTTGGAAGAAGTAGATAATTTCTATGTGGGACCTTCAGTTCATCTCAAGAGAGTGAGTTGGTATGACAGGAAGCCAGACCCCTGAACTGCTGTCTGGCTTCCTGTCTCAAGATGTGAGCTCTTCTTCCCACACACTCTCCCAAAGAACTATTCAGCATGAGATCTGCTGGAGAGGGAAACTAATGCTGGGACTCTGCCCTTAAACTGGAATCTCAGTCTCTCTCTCTTTCTCTCTCTCTCTCTCTCTCTCTCTCTCTCTCTCTCACACACACACACACACAAGCTACTCTCTCTCAGGTTTTTTTTTTAAATAGTAGTAGCAGAAAACAGACTAATATAGCCAGTGAATTCCTGCCCTCATGACATGCACACTTTGGTGAATAAGACCACCAAAAGGTGTGTGATTGTTCCTATGTGGGAGACAAGCAGGGGTGTAAAAGGAAAGTAACAAGAAGGTAGGGCTGGGTAAGGCATTTCTGAGAAGTGTTTCAGCTAAGAGCTAAAAAAGGAGAAGGAGCCAGCTGGGCAAAGGGCAAGGAAGGAGTGGCAGGGACAGTGAGAGTGAGGATCCTCATAGAGGAGACAACAAGGGCAAAGACCTGGAGTGGCAACGTGCTGGGCGCGCTCAAGGGGCCATGTTGGAGAGAGGGCAAGAGCTGGTTCTCATGGGGCCCGTGGGTCACCATCCGGATCTAGGTTTGATCTGAGTACAAGAGGAAGTCACAAAAATGTATAAGCAGGAGAGAAAGAAAACATGAAATTTGTATTTTGAGAAAAATGATTCTAATATGATAGCCTCCAAATCTCAGTGACCACATGTCACAGTTTGATAAGGATAAGACTATCCCATTTTATTCACCAAGATGCTGTAAATTTTTTAAAAAGTCACCCTATCCAGAATTCATTATTCTAACTTATGATTCTCTATTTCATGAAAATCGGTAAGTCTCTGGCCTCAGTCATGTCCAACAAACTAAACACAGCAGAAGCAGAATTCAACTGATAGTGTAGAACCAAGCCTGTCCTATAGCACACTAATTACAAAAAGGTTATGCTGTATTCTGTTTGTTTGCTTTTTTCTAAGACAGGAAGAAAAGAAAATTCTATAAACTTCATTCCATGATGTATTCCACATTTCACAACTGCTGTGGTGGATAAACTTTCCCACAGATCAACTCTAAGATTTGTCTGGAGTCTGTCCTCACTTGATATGAACAAAAAGAGTCAGTTGCTGCTGGGTACAGATACTGAGAGACGTATTCCCACAGAAGCTTGCCAGAGTCCTCTCTGAGCGCTGTTTCCCTAACGCTGCTTTGGGGCTTGTTTTTCAACATGCTGCCATCCTGTGGCTCCTCAGCTGCTCCATGCTGAGCTCCTCACACCAACACAGGCCTTCTAAAGTTACCCTCCAGAAGCCATGCTCCTTACCAGGTCTTTCCAGAAGCTTCACATCTGTTCTCCTCTGAGCCACAGAGTAGGAAACTGGACACGATCTTACAAACCGTGTTGTCCGTCCTCTCTGCTTCCACCTGTCCTCCTCCACCCCGACCACCTAGAGAGCAGATTTGGCATCATCTTACAGGCTCGCAGAGGTGGCACCCTCTGTGGCTGAGGATTATGGCTCCTTCTCATGTTCTATCTTAGAATCCCAGAAGGTCAGGGCAGGAGTGACCTTAGCAACACTCTCTTCATTAGTAGATTTATTGAAGGTTAATCTACTGGATAGCCCCCCCACCCAAAAGGCTGGGGCTTGGCCTATATCGGAGCCTTTCCCCTTTGCTTGCTGCCCTCCTTCCACGAGGAGGAAGTCTACCCCCACCCCATTTCTTAAATGAACCTGTGTGTGCATATCATTGTCCACCCTCACCTTGACTGTTTGGCTTCCTGAGGACAGAGAATACTGTGTGTTTAATAGGTCGCTTATTAGTTACAACATGGTATCTTCTGTGTAGCCAGGACTCTGTAGATATATTTGTTGAGTAAATGTCTGGAAAGATTCTTAAGGCTACCCTTGGTTTGTTTTATGAGACAGACATCTGAACAAGAGAACACTAGGCTTTGGGTGGTCATAGGCTCTAGGGAAAAACAGACCCAAATCAAAACCCAGGCTCTGCCACTAGTTTATTAGCTAACTGACTATGGAAAGGTTTTCATCCTTCTTCATCAGAAAAATGTTTACAGTGCATCTACCTCTCTGTGAGAATGAAATGATCTTACAGGTATGTCACACAGTCAAGTGCTTTTCCCTTAGTGCCTTCTTCTCTTCTTTTCCTTGCTTTGCTTGGTCACTAGTTTTAGCTTTTTCCCTATAAATTAAGCTTTTTCTATTTAAGATAAAGGAAAAAATGTCCCAGTGCTTGGTTCTTAGCAGATACCATTTTCCTCCATGCTGAACTATTAAAATCTTCCTTAGGTAAGAAATAAGACTATTATAACTTATACCCTTATGCAAACTTAAAATAGAGTGCCAAGATAACAGGACAATGGTATAATTCCTGAGACAGTGACATAAGTAGGAGTTTAGAACATTTAGAGAGAAGAGCCTTTTGGTGAGCTGTGAGCCAAAGGAAAAGTGCACAGTGAAGGCAACCTGGCAGGGGGTGGGGCGCAGAGTGGGACTGCGGCAACGCAGAATTAATGGGCAGGGCTCCACCTCCCCACTGTCTCCCTCCTAGGATTTACAAAGCGAGGCAGGCAGTTTTAAGTCAAGGACAAGAGACTGATACCACACTGACATCTTGTGGTTACAAGCAACATGACGCTTAGGCAGCCTCAAAGCAGACACTAACATGCACATGAATATTTCTACCATCTCTTAACTTTGCAGGGTTTAAAAAAATACTTCATTTTCTCAGCCACAAGCTCATTGCTTTCACACCCTGAAAGCATAAGTGAGGGGAAGTGGCTGCTGCTTGAAGGTGACAATGGCATTTTTACTCCAACTGCCTCAGTGTTGGTGCCTTTAGTAAGTGCTCTTGTTCCCAAGTATTTGCAACTCGTGGCTGAACATTTCTTTATCTGGCACCTGAGACTTCAGGAGGAGAGTTACTAAAACTTACTAGTTGTTTTAAAAGTGAAATGAAAACTGCAGCTGGAGCATTTAAATACCAACCAAACCTCTCCCCTCATGAATTCTAAGAGAAGGGAGGAAATAGAAAAATAACATGAGTCTTTGGAATTTCAAAATTAAATTTCTCTTCACAACCATACCCTGGAACTCCTCAGCAATGGATGTAGGCCAGGCACCCTCTATCTTGCAGAATCCCATGTGGTACTGAGTGCCTACTGCATTCCAAGCAGTTCAGGGAGACTAGTGTCAGAGGACTCATGCCAACAGGAGGGGACAGGGCTCCAATCACAAAAAACAGAGTAGAGGAGGGCTGACCTAAGCCAAGAGACTGCTGGTAGGGAGATCCCAGCAAAGGCTCCAATGGGAGTACAGCAACTGATCTTATTAGTGTAAGTAGTTTGAGGCAAATAAAGATGCACATGAAGGCATTTACAAAAAGATGGTTAAAGTCAGAGAAAAAAAATGTAATTCCTAGGTTCTCACTTCTTATCTATTCACCCAATATGTTCTGGAGGTCTCCAGGTCTCTCTCGTTCCTGCCATTTGAAAATCAGAGATCATAGTCCTCCCTTATTGTGGCTGTGAGGAAAGAATGAAATAGTACATATAAGGGATAACTTAGCACATACTAGGAACACACAAATGATGGTAACATTTGTTACAGCTTCAGGGAGCAGCAATAGTGGAGGCAGGAAAGGCCACTATCACTTGCGGACATCAAGAGCGGGTGAGCATGGTGGACTTAGGGTGGAAAAGAACACAGTGGGTGGGGTCGCAGAACCAGGACACTCAACACCAGGTGGAGGTATCTGACCAGCTCTTGCTTTTTCAGCACTATCAAAGCCTCATCTGATTCTTCATCATTTAGGCTTTTATATCACTTTTTGCTTTTGTTTTTTGTCTTTTTAAAATTTTGGTCTTTCTCTATAGCCTCTTTCCCCAAACAGCCTATATAAGCTGTATGGAAACACTTTTGGCAAATTAATTAACTTGTGTTAGTAGGTGAGTTCATCTTCAGTAAAGTTCAAATAAATAACATGTAAAGATTAAATGAGATAATGCCAGCGAAGTGACTAGTACCTTGGGAAAGGCTGAATAAATGAGGACTGCTATTAGAACTGCACCTGCTAGTATCTTGTCCAGCTTCATAAAATATACTTGCTGAAATCTAGTCTCTACAAACATTATTTATTCTAAAATAAGGGAAGACTTCACAGCACCGCCACAGAAGTATTTTCTAAGGGACCTGTCAGGAAAATTGGATTATCATTTTAATTTCTGAGCATTGCGTAACTTTTCAGTTGTCGAGCATAGCTTCTAAAAAACACATCATGGCAGCACTGCCCTTAATTAGTTTTCCAGACAAAACCTTTTCACATGTCCACCCAAAGAATGCATTTGGCACCACTTCATCTTGATCATCTTAACAAATGGATAAACTCTTTCTTTTACAATGAAATGATTCCATCTACCATCTGCTCCTACCCATCCACAGGTGCAGTGTGGTTTCTGCTAGTAAAAAGGAGAAAAAAATTTTTAAAGAAATATGTATGCCATAAATGGTAGCACATACATGTACTCCCACTTGTCTGGGAGGCTGAAACAGACGGATTGTGAGCTTGAGGCTAGTCTGGGCAACTCAGTAGACCCTGTCTCAAAATAAAATTTAAAAAATAGAGTGTAGTTCAGCACTCCCTGGCTAGGTTCAAACCCCAGTACCACCAACAATTATGCTTTTTTGTTGATAAAAAATAATAGATGACTATGAAAGAAGTGAAAAAACATAAAAAACTATGGAAAAAAGGTATTCAAAGTCAATGATTCAAACATAGTTCAGCTTGTGCATTTTTCTGTATTTCTTTATAGCCTTCTTTCCATATTCTTTAATGGGGTCAGTCTTCCTTTTTGCTTATTATCATTCAAAGATTTTGCTTCATATTTTACTATTCGTAAAATATTACTGAAACACTCATTTAATATATAAGCTGTGCTTGATGCTAAGAGCATCTGAAGAACACATGAGATGAAGTTTCCTTTTTCTTACAGCCTGCAATTTAGCTCAGGACATTACAGACAGAAAAAATAGATAATGTCATAGAGTGATGACCAAAGCAAAGGGTAGTACAAATATAAGTGTTTTTAAAGGGTTCAAACCTAGATGGGACTACAGAGCTAGGGTGCTCTTGACAGGATTTCATGAAATAAAGATACAAGTCCAACCATACAGCACCACAAAACTGCAGATGATTTCAAGTGGCCAAAGGCTCTACTAATTTAGTCTGATTTTCCCAATACATGGAATGACAGACTTACTGAAGTCACTCCCCGCCATTAAAACTTTGCTATTATGGTCAAAGGCAAGCTCCTGCCAAAGCTGATTCTCTTCTCTTCTTTTCTTTTCTTTTCTTTTCTTTTCTTTTCTTTTCTTTTCTTTTCTTTTCTCTTTTCTTTTCTTTTCTTTTTCTTTCTTTCTTTCTTTCTTTCTTTCTTTCTTTCTTTCTTTCTTTCTTTCTTTCTTAGTCACAAATGATCCCAAAAGCAATACAAAACAATTTTTCAATTATGTTTTTATTCATGAGGAAAACTGGGACTTTGAGTGAAAATAAAAAAGTTATCTGAAAAATTAGAAGTCAATTCTGAAATTCCAAATTCCTACGAAGATTAGCAAGACCACAAATGATGCTGAAGCTTGGAACTACTTCACAACCAAGCTTAATTTCTCAGGAAAGAATTTCCTGATAAGCCCATGACAGGGTTTGGATGTGGTTGTCCCCTAAAGGTCTTTTTGCCGGAAGCCTGGTCCTGAGAGTGGTGATATGAGAGGCAGTGGAATCTTTATGAGGCAGGACCCAGTGGGAGGTAATTAAGTCATGAAAGTATATCTTTGGAAGCAACTAATGTTGTTCTCAGTACTCATTAATTTTGAAGACAGTGGTGAGGCCACCTCATGTATTTGGTCTCTTATGTATGTTTCCATTCCCATTTCTCTGCCATGTTATGATCATGTGGTTTACCAGAGGCTGAACACATAGAGCTGACCAATCTTGGACTTTTAGTCTAAAACTAAGAACTAAATAAATCTCTTTTCTTTATAAAGCACCTGGTCTCAGGTATTTTGTTATAGCAACAGACAGTAAAGTGAGACAGCCTATATACATCTGCTCATTCATTTATTAAATGCTTATAAGTATTTTTGAATAGGTGTTAATGGGTTAGGGACAGAAAAGTGAAGTAAACTACATTGACAGTGTTTCAGTATCATGGAGTAGACAATTTAGGGGACAGCTTAAGTGAGCATACAATTGCAATTTAATGTGATAAATGTTCAGAATAAGTTAATTACATTAAGTAGCACAACCACTATTAATGCTATATTAAATTATGAGCACCAACTATGGACACTCTATTAACCTATGCTTGAAAAATTAGGACAGACTTAAGAGATGACATTTTAGTTGAAGTAAGAACAGCAGGTAGTGGGCAAGGTAGTATCAGAGATGGCTAAGAATAGGAAACAGCATGTTAGAAGTTCTAGAGAAAAGAAAAAACAGAGTGAAGGAGTGGAAAAGAGACATTCATAATGGCTGGGTCCAAAAATTGAAAAGAAGGATTTTGATGACATGTATTTGTGCATAGACATACACAGGAACAGACACATTTGTCTACCAGTGATAAACAATAAGGAGCCAAAGAATCCTGAATATGAATGCGGCATTATGCATTTTGCATCACTGGAACAACACTGTTGATGAAGTGTAGAGATGCTTTGGAAGGGTCCAGAGTGAAAATTAGGGAGGTCTGTTAAGAGGTACTAATCAAATTTTATCAAATGAACTGGAGAGATGAAAAGACAGGTTTCAAGCCTGCATCTTTAGAGATCATGATATGCAAGGCAAAATCTCTGCCTTCAAGGAACTGATCATCTACTAGGAACAATATGCATATTGGAGCACCAGAAACTTTCGGTTCACTTAGCAAAGATCCCATAGGCCAACTACTATACTTGCTGAAGTGCCAGGTCCAGCTGAGTAACACGATAGGGTTCCTTCCTTGCACAATGGACACGCTTCTTCAAGAAAGAGAAAGCCTTGACCATACGGAAATGGTGGCCACAGCTTACCCCAGCAATTGTCTGGGTCAGACAAGTTCAGGACAGTGACAGTGCCACCCCAACACTCCTTCCTATAACCCACTGTCCTGATCTAACCTTCTAACTACAGTATCTATATGCAATTGCACCTATCAAGGGCTGATCTTGGCTTTACCTCATTCTCTGCCTCTTCTTTGTTGAACTGTCACTTAACAATGGTGCTTTTAAAAAGACATTACTTCTCATTCTCAACACTAATTCAGTCAAACCTTTACTCTCTTTTCCTCAAAGCTCTGAATGAGAAAACAAAAATTAAACCAAAATTTCAAGCTATCTAATGTATTCCATACAGCTACATTATATCTAAATCTTTACTAGAACGACCATGAGGAAGAGATATACTGGTCATAAGACAGAGGAAACGCTAAAAACAGTAAACTGGCTTACCTTCTGACTTCAACTCCAGCCTCATTCTAATATGTCATTTAACTATTCAGAAAGAAAAACAAGTCATATGAAAATGTACTTCCTCAAGCTGGAAAACTGTCTTGGCTGGGGAAGATTGGTTAAGAGAGTACGTTAAGAGCAAGACTTGCTGTGATTGGTCTCTCACTTCAGCGTTAGGAGGGTGAAGTGATAAGCATTCAGCAGCAGTCGTACTCTCAATTCTGAATGTGGCTCTTTCCCTGGGCTAGTGACACACAGTATGATCTCTAGATGCTGGGTTGCAGCAGCAAGTCGCAGCTCCTAGTCAGCCATCACTCATGAGAGAGAAACAGCCACTGCTCTACATCATCAGGCAGGAGCATTCGTGCTTGGAAATTAAACCTCTGACTGCTGAATTTTCATTTCTGATTTGGCAGTGTGTTTAATCTTATCATTGTGGCCTCATAACACCGGATGCTGGACTTCCGTGAGACAGACAGAACCTTGCCAGATTTCTAAAACCACAAGTTCTAGCCCAGCCTCCTTAGTGGCCACAAGCTTGTGGCTGATGGGGTGGAGCTGGGTCCCTTTATCCAAATGTATAGAGTTATTATTCCAAGGCTTGGTGCAAAATGCTTCCATGGCTCTGAGTCATAAGCAGGGTGACCATATAACTCATTATCCAAACCACAAGGATATCTCTGAGAGCAGAAGGATGGTACTAATAATAACACCAAGACAAATAAATAGGTAAACCAGGCCACAATAGAGCAAATTGAACCTTATGGTCCCTCTGGAGCCCTTGTACTCTATAGTTTAAGGCCTACATTATATCACATCTAGGGCCTTCTTGGGTCTGGCCCTCAGGCTTACAACCTTACGCAGGTAAAAACAGGAAAAGTGGCTTCCAAAGATGAACCTAAGGAAAAATTAACCAAGGGAAGAAAACTATAAAAGTATTCTCTAAAGTGTGCTAATATTGGAGTGGGATGGTTTGAAGTAGAGGTACCCTAGGCTTAGGGCTTGGAGGGTATTCTCACCCAAAGAAGAAAAAAAGAATAAGAGAAAGAGAATGTAGGGCAGACACAAGAATCTTAATCATCTGGGCATCAATTGACACAGCATGGGTGGCTCGGTGATAACCTTTTTTGAATCCATCTCTGCTCCTTTCTCTCCTGAGCCCCCGGTTCCTCTCCAAGTCTGGGGTGCTCCTAGCATCTGGCAGAAAGGTATGCTGAATAAGCTACTAACTTGAATGCACTTGTCAGGAGAATTCCTTGGTGTGGGGAATCCAGCTGACAGGGCAGGCATCATTAATATAACTACTGTGTAAATTTACAAACATAATGACCTTTATAAATTTTAGATTTATAAAAAGAATAATTCTCATGGAGACCAGCTAGCATTTGAAGACCTCATCTTTTGTCCCTAGTCCAGAGCCTGCTGCTGAGTAGTCACGAAATGCTCTCAACTGAATAGAACCAAATTAAGTATTCCTGAAACCACCAGTCCTAAAGATGGGAGCAGGCGGCTCCCCTAGGGAATGGGCTAAAAGCTCTGAGAGAAGCCACATAACTTACTCTACTCCTCACCCTAGTTTTTTGCTGCATCAGGTCAGAAACTGATTTGATTTGCTGCCCCAAGTGGGCTTCACACCTTCCCTGTTATTCGCCAGTGTGTCTTTTTCCATTACCCATGTTTAAAAACAGACCCTTTAATTTATGGGCATTTAGAGCTGCAAGCTCTAGGCTCACCACAGACTCAGGCCCCTAAATGGTAACAGCTGAACCAGCTTGTCAGGAGGGGTGAGGCCCCCTCCCCGTTCCTGGAGAAACAGGCAGCAGGGACAGGCGCCCAGCGCAAGCCCAGGCCTGTCTCAGGGGCTGCCCTGAAAAGGGCTCTCCTGGGGGCAGAGCAGCTGTTGCTTCCACCAGGAAGAAGGAAATCATTTTTATTTGTGTCTGAACATTAGGAAAAAGTGGCTCCTCAATGCTGGCTGCTGGCCTGCTTTTGATCTGGAACAGGAGATAAAACAATGATAAGGACAGTTCTTTATTTGCAGGCTATGTTCTCTTTTAGTTATTAAAATATATTTTCTTTTGTGAAATGATGGTTGACAGTAGGTGGTACTTTTTTTCAGTCTTTAATTGGAAAATAAAGAGCATCAGTATATTAATCAAATTCTTGGGAAAATTTTACTGACTATTGAAATGCCAAAGTCTGGGAAACTCTTCCGTAGACTCTATACCAGGGCCCCTGAAGAGCAGAGACATGGAAATATGGGTAGAGAACAGGGAGAGAGCATGCTCATCTGAAACTCCAATCTGTCTGGTGCAACATAAACACTAAGTTAATAAGTAAAGAGGAAGGCAACAAAAATGTCTTGAGCACTTGAGTTTATGCCAAGCTCTGTTCCTATATTATCTCAGTCAAATATCGTAGCTATCCTGCAGAAATAGCTAAGGAAATAGAGGTGCAGTAATAGAGGACTCATCCAAGGTAACACTAATAGTGAGGAAGAAAGGCTGGGCTTGAGCACCATGCTGTACGCAGGGAGACAGGGGTGTGTGTCAGCCTTTCACTGAACAAGCCCAGCAGAGTTTCTGAATCAATCAGCAAATTGTAGAGTGGACTTGTTTCCAAACTGAGCTTATGGCATTATAAAACCTAGGTGATCACAAGGCATTAAATGGAATTTTATTTACTCGCTGTATTTTCTAAATGTTGAGTTAAAAATTTGGTCTCAGGAAATGCAAAGGTACTGGAAGTACCTTCATTAAGAATAGGTGCAAGTTTGAAATAAAACAACTGCCCATCCTCTGCAAAGCGACATTATTCAATCTAAAAACCAGCATCTCCCTTTTCTATAAGATTGTAGGGGAATTTTTGGCCTGTCGCCACCTCTAAAAAATGTTAGAGAAGGCTAAAACATTTTTTTGTTAAAACTAAAAACCATATTGTTGCTCCTTTTCAAAATGGCACAAGCCAAACCATATGTATATTCCTAAGGGTCATGTAACATTCAATACGAAATGTAGCTTCCTGTCCATTTAGTTAGTAAATACAATATTTAGAGATGAATTCTTCTCTATCATCTTTTCGTTCTGCCCATTCCAACTCCTGGACACAAAGCAAGCATTTATCCTAGATATGTCTCAACAATTTATTAAAACACCCAAATAAAGAACCAGGTAGTAGCGTATTTAACTGTAATGAGTAACGGTTACATTTGGTATCTCATTTGGAATATCTCTGCCTTCACAACTCTATTAAGCCTAAATGAATACTATCATGCAACCATTTGTCCATTCAACAAATAGGTATTGAGTGTTGTTAAATGCCAGTCATTGTTCAGGGTGATGGGAAACAGATGTGAATTAAAAATACAGATAAAGATCACCACCATGCATGACTTTCTTTTAGTTGGGAAGAGAATGATAACAGCCAATAAAAGCTTTACATGGAAAATTTAAACTTAAAAATTTCACATTTTGATAAAGAAATCCCTATGAGTTTCTTAAATTGTTCTCTTCAAGAAAAAAAATTTTGCAAAAAGAGTCAACATGATACAATATACCTAATTTAAAGCATGATCATGTGGACATCTTCCACTAATATCTACATTCTGACATACTGTCCTTGCATTTTTTCATTTCCAAGGGTTGCAATGATTCAAGGGACTCTGCCAAGTCCCTGTTCAGGGATGGTCCCAAGGAGGAAAATGGTTTCCAGCACAGCATTATCTAGATATTCTGCCAAGTCAAAGTTACTTCTTAAAAAACTCAACAATTCACTTTTATCCTGTACCATTAAACAATACGGCAATGTTTTACTCAGAAAACTCTGGTAGAAGCTTATGAAATATGTTAAGAATGAAAGAGTGAGGATGAGACAATGGAATCAAGAGCATCTAACACATCACACTTCATTTGTTGTAAAGAATTGATAACAGATGAAAGTAAGTCCTTTAGAAATCCCCTCTTGAATAATCAGCTATCAAACACATGCACAGAACATACTAGAATCATATGAGAAGTTACTACAAAGGCAACTGCTAACTTTCATTATTCTAAACAGATGTATGATAGATAAAAACAGCTGTAGGACCTACAAAGACTTAAGTAGTGAATGAAAGTTTATAGTAGGGAATTTTATGGAATTCATAGAAAATGAGGTACTACATAAAATGAGAATTTTAAATTATTGAGGTAAATGACACGCACCAAAATCAAATTTCAACTCACGTTTAGACCTTTCTTATACTTTCCTTCCTTTTTTGGTGTTTTTGGACTACGTATGCCAGGCTGGCCTTGAACTCATGCTTCTGCTTCAGACTTCCAAGCGCTAGGATTGTAGGCATGTGCCACCACATCGAACTTTTTTTTTGTCCTTTACATTTTCTAAGCTAGTTATTTTTAAAAGTTTTCAGAAAAGAAAGCAATGCTACTTTTGTTGTTTTCATTTGAAATCATCAGAACCAAATTTACTGGCAAGCTGAGGGAGCATATAGTCAGTACACAGGTAATGATGGTAGTTGACTTCTAGGTATAGAAAATAGTGGGAATAAAATGGAAGGCTTAGACTAAGTCGGGTGCTTGTATTACTGGCAGAAGCATACACCATGGGTTTATTAAAGCATCCTTACTTTAGAAATTAAAAAACCTGGCAATGGTTAGTAATACAGCTGGACTTCATTACAAGTGTGTAGAAGTGTGTGAGCTGATAAGATTCAGAGTACAAGGACCAGGATGCTACAAGCAGTATCCCTCAATCTGTAGATCTGAGCAGACATGAAGGAACAAGAGCCCTTCAAGGGCTGGCGTGGGGTGGGGCATGTTTTTAAAGAACTAAAAGGAGTGTTCAGTTTAAATATACAGATACAAAAGGCAGCCTTAGCTCTGACTGTAGTGCAGCGAAATTTTATAGGCTTGTGGAAGGCAGGCATGGAATACAAACAAATCAATGTGGACAGGAGTAAGAGATAAACAGTTTTAAATGTCTTGTACAACTAAAATGTTTCTGCAGCCAGGTTCACTGCCAAACAGAGAGACTTGGAAAATTTCAGGCTGGCTATTACAATTATAAAGCTTTCTGAAACCACACAAGATACAGCAATGATTTCTTGAGAAAATCAATAGTCTCATACAGGTAAACCTCCAAAGTAAGTGTGACTTGTTAGGGATACCTCTGCAGAAGTCAGGGATGTTGATTCCTTTGAGTTTTGGCCTCATGCCTTTTGGAAGGAACTAAGGAAGATCTTGTAAACTTTGCTTTATCTATTTGGTCAGACTGAGACTTGTACAACTAACAAAAGTGCATGAGTTAATATGAACCTTTCTACTATTTATAATGTACAGTACAGGTCGTTGGTTACCATCTTGATTTTAAAATAGTTTTCATTTATCTTTGTGTTGGTTTAAAATTTAAACTTTAAATAATGTTTTTCTGTCTTTTGGTTTAGGGAAAGAGGATAATAAAAATTTTAATTTCTATTTTGGTCACCAACAAAAGTATTTCATAAACATTTACTGGGGAGATTGCTAAGGTTGACCTAATTGCCCCCAGGATGAAAAGGAACAAACCTTCTCCTGATCTATTCAGATGAATATATTCATCATTCTATTCTTGTGTTATGACTCATACCAATAAGGGTACAGCTGTCATTAAAAATAACCACAGTTCACAGGCATCTGCTGAATTACTCAGACTACCTATTCTTGGCAAAGCTTGGTGGCTATACATAAAGCGTATTTACATCGACTTAGTATAAACATCTCTGAAATCCCTTGCAGTGGGTTAAGGCTTTTGGGTTATGGTTTTTAAGATAGTCACCCCAGGTCCTCCTCTCCTTTCAATCTTGTCTCTAATGATAGCACCTGTAGTTATTTAATCCCGGAAAAGAAGTCACTGTTGGTTTTTTGTGGACCTTATAAAAGTGAAGACTCTTCAGAAGTTGGTATGGGACAGCAGGCCATACTTTAGATAATTTTTCCATGTAGAAAATGGGCGTCTGCACTTGAAGACTCTGGGATAGGTAGGAATCTAAGCTTTGTCACATGGAACTTGAAGTGGGACAGAAGATTCCTGTTCTTTCTGTACATGGGAGGCTCTGTTTTTCCAAGAATACAATGAAAGAACTCAAACATTTAGAGTGAAGACCTCTTTCAAATCTAAAAGTTCTAGAATTAGTATGGCCTATGTGTGTAAGAGTTTATTTTAATATGTTAAAAAAGTAAACATAAACTGGGCTTGGTGGTGCATGCCTATAATCCCAGCACTCAGGAGGCTGAGGCAGGAGGATTGTTGCAAGTTCAAGACCAGCCTGATCTACAAAGTGACCTCGGGGCCAGCCTTAACTGCACTGTGAGAACTTGTCTCAAAAAAGACAGAGATATAAAGCATATTGGTGACAAGATCTCCTCCCACCTTTCATGTTCCTTTCTCTCTTCATGAGCTGGTACTCATGCACTGTGAATTTTAAGAGTTAATTTAAACTCTATGAATTCTGAATATAATCACATATATATATATATATATATATATATTCTAGAAGAATTAGATTAATAACTAAATAAACAGGCCTGCAATTTAGAAATTAATAATTTTAAAAAGGTCACTAGGCATTCTTAGTAACAATCTCAGACAATAAACACATCTTATAGCTTGGAAATTATAGAAAGAAAAAAATGAACTTTTGCCGAGTCTGGCTGGAGGACTTTTTTGCTCTGGCATAAGGGTAAACAGCGTATTTCTCTCTGCCAGTGGGAGTGACAGCTTAAGAGGCAGGCCCACTGCCGCACTCATAAATCAGGCTGCCTCTTCTTTTCGTGACTGCTGAAACCTTATCTTCACGTTAATGAGAAGTTGTCCCACATGTTTAGAATGTAGCAGGACAATCTCTGAAGCAATATAACCAACTCTGTGCTTCCTGTCTTTCAAGTTGTGTCTGAAGCTCAACCTAAGAAAACTAGAAGCTTCCCACATTGGAGTTTGGGTAAGTTAGGCTAAGGACAGACAAGGGTCAGGGCAGGCGAGGAGGCAGTAATGTCGCGAGTGGGCCTGTTTTTTGCTCCAAACCTGTACCCCACACATATCTGCACTCCACAAATACCTGCTACTGTCTTCCTCTGTACCTCTCTGGCCTCCAACCTCATGTCAGTTGTTCTCTTCTGGGTTCCCCTCTAGGATGCTAAGCCATCTTGAAACAAAGGTGGGTTGCCCAACCATTTCAGATCAGTCTTTAATGCCTTCACCTCTATTTTCTTTTAAGTTGAATTTAACTAAGTGTAAATTGTATCACTTTACCTAACTAGACAGTGGGCATTACTTTTTCATTTTTATCCTTATGAATGTTGACTTTTATCCTAATGAAATGTTGACTGGTGAAAATGAAGAGACTGAACAGTCATTGCCATGAACCATTTATGATGATATAAAAGACATTTCCAAAGAATCAAAAAGAAGACCAGACACATGAAGCCTGGTGTGCACTATGGATAAAGACTAAGGACTAGCAACGTGGCAGAGGACCATGGCAGCAGGGCTTGGATGACAGCAAACAGCTCTGATTATACATGAGATACTTCTGGGTCAACAATTTGCCCGACATCTGTAAACCTCTCTAGGCCCCATAGCCATCTAGAATGGAACCCCTGAAAGATAACAAAAGGAGAGGATATCCCACAATGAGCACTGAAGACTAAGAATTTGAGATCTGAGGCTTACTGTTAAGGGACTACATGCCACTCCACATCCCAACTACGTGTCAGCACTGTCCTGAGGACTTGACAGAAACTCCTCTTTCTGTCAGATACCACACTGTAATATTTTACCTCTTTCCTTCCTCATTTTGAAAAGCCCTAATTTTTAAACTTAAAACTATGGCACTCTACATTTTTTCTCAAGTCAGCTAGTCTTCATGCATAAAGAACAGCAATGCCTCTCTGAAGATGTTCCTTTACTTGACTTTCTGAAATAAAACATTTCAAAATACATTTTAAATTATTTTATGTTCTACTGTTTCCAAGGTAAAATACACACACACAGAGAGAGAGAGAGAGAGAGAGAGAGAGAGAGAGAGAGAGAGAGAGATTATACAGTAGCTTATTTAAGTGACTTGATGCAGTATAGTAGAAAATTTGCAAGGTTAAACTAGGTTTTTCTTTCCCCTGGCCTAACCTGGAAGACTTTGTCCATAGGGGGCCCCACTGCCTTTAATACAAACAACAGGGAAAGAAACATTCTGAAATACAAAGATACTCTTTCAGGCTCTTTTGTGACCAAATAAGTATATCTATTACTTGTTATTTTAAGTGTTATCAGACAGCCTTTGAGGTGGTCAGCTACAAATGAAAGGTAGAAAGTTTGAAAGAAGGTAACATATGTAAGCACAGTATATTTATAGAGTATAACATGTAACATTCACAACATCACAGTCACAATATCTTATGTAGAAGATATTCTCATTATACCTAATCTTGTCTCCTTTCAAAAAGGATTTACAGAAGAAGATGGACTTTCTTTAACTCAAAGTTGAGAAAATAGAAGTCAAATCATGTATGTGACCTACATACAGGTATATGATTGTGGAATCTGAACCCAAGTCTTTTGAATTCAAATGTCACAGTCTGCCTAGAAAAGACACAAACAACACCATCATTTTCCTTAACAGAAACACAGAACAGGATGAAATATCAAAAGAGACAACCTGTGTCTTTGCTCAGGAAGGACTTTGTTATTGAATGAAAGGTAAACATGCCATAGCCTCTGCAAACAAAGTGAGACTTTTTACTAGCTTGCGGATTAATGAATTATCACCTCAGCTGCTAAGGCAAGCTAGCTTTCAACATGAAGCTGAGCACCAGGAGGCAGGATAATTTCAATTGTGTGTGTGTGTGTGTGTGTGTGTGTGTGTGTGTGTGTGTGTGTGTAAACAGAGAGACAGGCCCAATTTGTCTGTGGAAGAGTTGGGAGAGATCAGTGGGCATTAATTTCAAGCAAGCAAGCAAACAAGCAAGCAAGCAAAAAAAAAAAAGCACAAAAAATGAGCAATTTAAAAAAGATTAAAAGAGATATCATCAAAAATAATTTCAGAAAATGTTTTTGGAGAGAATAACAAACGCCTAAAGGCAAATGAGCCATTCAGTTAAGGTGTAACTTTCCTCCTTCTAATTGTGGACTTCAGGAGAAAGTTTTTTTGCTCCATCATTT
>PVJX010034346.1:0-19117 GCA_004027295.1 Dolichotis patagonum
TTATATATTATATATTATATATTATATATTATATATTATATATTATATATTATATATTATATATTATATATTATATATTATATATTATATATTATATATTATATATTATATATTATATATTATATATTATATATTATATATTATATATTATATATTATATATTATATATTATATATTATATATTATATATTATGTATATAATCTTTGAGACAAGATCTCCCTGAGCTGCCCAGGCTGGCCTTGAACTTGTGATCCTCCTGCCTTAGCTGCACCAGTAACTGAGATTATAACCGTATGTTACTTTACCTGCCTCAATCTCTGTTACAGAGACACATTGTATTAAAGACCAATGAACCCCCTGTTTTTGATTTTTACCAACCAAGAAATATTAAATGTAATTTAGCTTTCCAGGTTACTCTTGGATTTAATGAAAAAATGTACTAAGTTGTTAAAGACCTCTAGTGATTTCCTTCTCTGGCTTTTGTTTGTTTGGTTTTATTTTTTGTGGTACTGGGAAGTAGCACTGCTAGGCAAGTGCTGCAGAATCTAGCCCTTTTTTCATTTTTTACTTTGAAATATTGTCTCAGGGATCCAGCCTGAGATCCTCCTGCCCCAGCTTCCAGATATCTGGGATTACAGACACGTGTCACCACATCCAGCCCTCTAATCTTTCATGTTAGTTTTTCTTCTCATTGAATATTTACACCTCAGACATCTTTTAATGATTTGATCTCCTATGAGTCTGACTCATATGAATCCATCCATAAATGTCTTATCAACTTTTGGCATAGTGACATAAATGACTTTCTAACCTTGCAAAGATGTAGAAAGAAGACCATTTGTGGATGCAGACAGATCTTAGTTTAATTTTTTACTCTAATGACTGAATATGTGAGCCCCTGGAGGTGACAGTTTTTCTGAGCACCAGTTTCATACATGTAACATACATGTTAAGTAAATGTGAGCAATAGTGGGAATAAGCTGGAATGTCACAGGCAAAGTGAGTAGCTCACAGTAGACGCAGTAAGTGTGTACTTCTTCTTTCTCAGCAAAGGGAAAAATCATGGCAAATCAGTCCTTGTTCATCCAAAAAGTGCTACCGCCTGCCAGTGTGCTGCCAGAAAAGCCTGTGACTGTCCTAAGTGATGCTATAGTCTGTGTCTTCCAAATTGGGATGACCCAGATGTCACTGAAGGGTTTGTATGACGTCAGGTGTCAGCCCCAGTTGCTCTCATTCGGATTTGGAAGAGCCCCCAGCAACCTTTGGTCACCTCGGCCCGGCTTCTGTCAGCCAGCTCTGTCCCTACCTACAGGTTGATCTGGAGGTCATCTCTCTACCTAAGTCGTTCGGACCTTAGGGAACTGCTTCCCTACAAGCCACAGTATCCAAGTTTGCCCTCGTAGAAAAGGTGAGCTTGGGGAACACCTGCTACTTACTCCCGTCCCTAACCCCAGCTCTTTTTCATCTATTGCTCTTCGTCAAACCTGAGCTCAAAGACAACCTTAGAATTAGTAGCACATATACTTTACACATATATTTTATTTATCTTCTTGATGTATCTAGTGGTCAAAATCTTGTCTTATTTTCATATGTCTTTGCATTTTCAGATGTATTTCAGTAGGAAAGAAAACAGATGATCTGTATACACACAGAGATACAATACAGAGAATACAATACACTTTAAAAACTCAAATTTCTGAATATTTCTCAAATAACAGAATCTAATGAATTTAGGAGTTTTGAGTCTCTAAATTCAAGTGGAATATAGGTAAAATCCTCTACTTTCTATAATTTTCCTACCATAGGAATAAAGGTATAGGGCCGGGGAGAAGCAGCAAGGAAGCCACCTCTGCCTCCCTGCCCCACGTCCCCGTAAGCAACCGGATATGGCACAGGCTGAGAGGGTAATAACCGAACTAACCACACTAGGGAGGTAACCTGACATTTATATTGTTTGATTGACTTTGCAGGCCTGGGTAACTAGTTAGAGGATAACAATATGCAATATAGAAACGATCGTCGATTTCCTACCGTCCTGTTACTGTTTTGTTTTTTTTTCATTTTGCTGTTCTGTTTTGCTCCCTTTAAAATTAAAGCAGAAAAGGAAAAAAAAGTATACACCATTAGTAATAATTCTGGCCCAAACAAGTTTCATCTTAAACTAATATTAGGTCCCTATATTTTGTACTGATCTTAAATGATTACATATAGTGGTATTTCTGTGCACAAACTTAATTCATTCCATGATTCTGGAAAAGACGGACAAGTTCATGACCGCGTGGGGCAGATGCCCTCTGTCTTGTTTGTGGAGTTTGTGAACGGAAGCAAAATATTTTGCTGAACACTTGTTTGCAAACCAAACTGTCAGTGAACAGATGCATTCATGAACTGAGGCATACTGTATATCACTATATAACAGTTTGGGGTTACATATAAAACCATTATCTGTACCTTTTTGTACACATACACTTTATTTCTTTTAGATAAAAACCTAGGAGCACAACTGCTAGCTCATATGGTGGGTGTATATTTGCCTTTATAAGAAATGTTAGTTTTCCAAAGTGTTTATGTTCTTTTATACCCTATGTGACATGAATGAGACTTTATTTGCACTACATCCTTGAGAAAATTTAACTTTGGTCATTCTGTGAAGATACAGTGGTGTCTCACTGGTTTTACTTTGTAGATCTCTGATGGCTCATGATATTGCCCATCTTTTCTTGAGTTTATGGTCAATTACCTGACTCCTTTCAGTAAGTGCTGCTTGCTACTTTTTTTTTTAACCTATTCTTTTGTCTGAAACAGGTGTTGCAAGTATTTTCCAGCAGTCCATGGATTGTCTTTATTTTCTTAATGCTATCTTTACTAGAGCTGCAGTTTCTGATTTTGGCGAAGTCAAATTCATCAAATTCATTGTGATTTTTCGTGCATTTTTCTAACCCAAAGTTATAAAGGTTTTCTTCTGGTTTTCTGTAAAGGGTTTGTGGATTTTGTTTGAACGTCTAAGTCTATGATCCATTTGAAGTAATTTTGCTTATGATACACAATTTACTGCCATAAAGATGTCCAACTATGCCAACATTTGTTGAAAAAATGTTATTTTTCCCTATGGAGTTATCTAGGCACTTGTGTAAAAAATCAATTAGTTACGTGTGCATGGGTCTATTTCTTGTTGCAGTCTTTTATTTTATTGATCTCACTATCATTCAAACAACACTACATAGTCTCAACTACTGTAAGTGATGGTGAACCTTCAAGTTAGTGTAAGGCCTGAGGGTGCATTTTTAGTTTTCAAAATTGTTTTGTTATTTTATATCTTTTTTTCTTTCACACAAATTTTACAATCACTTGCATATCTGGGTTTACTAGAGAAACAGAACACAAGATATGCAAATGTATAAGAAATTGCAAGATTGGGCCTATGATGGTCAGTCACAGAGTCGGATGAGGGACCGTGGAAAGGGTGTCTACATGCAGGAGGCTGAAGGGTCCAGCCCAAGGGCTGGAGCTCACTGCAGTGTCCGGTGCTGGTCAGTATCAGGAGGTGAATGGGTCTACAACGGAACACTGAAGGCTATGACGGAAGGCTGAAGAGTCCCAGGCAGAAGCCCAACAGAAGCCAGGAGACCATGTCCAAGCTGGAAGCAAAGACTGGAGCTCCTCTGAAGAAGAGGCAATCAGTTCCTTCTCTTTTACTGCATGCTGGCTGCTCCCCTGGGGTGGGTGTAGCACTCACACCATCTGCCTGCCCTCCTCTTGCACAGGATGAGGATGTTACAACTAGGGTCCCTGCCCCCTGCTGAATGAATCACTTCGTTAAAGTTCTGACCTTCTCAAACTGACACAGTGAACAACCTCCTAGAAGGATAACCCTTGTCCTCTACACCCCAGGACATAGAGCTGCTGAGTTACTTACTTAAGCTTCTAGACCTCTCAAGTGGACAAAATGTATCCACCATAACAATTTGCCAGTTTCTAAAAGAATTTGCTACTAATTTTGAATACGATTATGTTGAATAATAGATTATTTAAAGAGAATTGACAGCTATGTTGAGTCAATCCATGACTTGGTGTACAATATCTCAATTAATTTAAGACTTGCCTAATTTTTCTCAGCAATATTTTAGTGTTTGTTCTATCTCTTATGCATGTTTCATTAAATTTATTCCCAAAAATTTCATGTTTGTGATGCTATTAAACATTTTCAAAATTCAAATTTGATTTGACTATTTTTAACACAAAGAAATATAGTAGGTTTTTTGAATATTTACAATATACCCTTTGTTCGTACTTATCATGCTCTTTATTTTTCATGATTTCCGTTTGTCACAGATTTGATGAAATTTTCTGCCATACGACCGTGTCATCTATAAATAAAGGTAGCTTTACCTCTTACTTCTCCCTTACTAAACAGTATCCCTTTTATTTCTCTTTTCTTCCGCCCTTCTTCCTCTTCCTCCTCCTTTCTTGTTTGTTATGATGTAGTGACTAGCATTACAATATTGGGAAATATAATAAGAATGACCATATTTGTCTTGTTCCCAATCTAACCTTCCAGTTGAGGAAAAAGCCACATCATCCTGGTGTGTTATCATGTTCAGATATTTCTGAATTCAACCTGATCACATTTTGCTAACAGCTTTTTATTTAAAATAACTGTTTTGCCTTGTAGTTTGTTTTTAGTGTAATGCTTTCATTACACTAAAAACACTTCATTATTTTCTGAAGAAGATTACATAGCATTTGTGTTTCTTTAAATGTTTGTCAGAATTCACCACAGAAACAATCTGACCTTGGAGGGGTTTTTTTAAGGAAATATTCTAAATTATGGGTTCAATTTTGTATTTTTCTTGAGTCAATTTTGGTAATTTATGTTTTTCAAAGTATTTGTCCAGTTTGTTGTAGTTTTCAAAGTTTTAGCATAAATTTCTTTGTAGTATTCCCCTACTACTCTTTTCATGTGTTTAGGATCAGTTCCTGTGCTTTCATTCCTAATACTGGTGATTCGTGCCTTCCATTTAGCCACTGATTTATCAATTTTGTTTTCATTGATTTTCTGTGAAGTCTGTTTTCTGTTTCGTTGATACTTGCTTTTTATCTTTATTACTTCTTTCTTGTCTCAGTGAAATTTCTTTTTTCATTCTTTCCTCCAGATTTTCCAGTAGAGTTTAGATCAGGGGTCATCAAAATAACTCTGAACAAGTCAAATTCATCTCAGGACCTGTCTTCATCACCTGTGAGCTAAGCATCATTTCTTACATCTTTATACAAAATGAAAGGATGAAGATATAGAGAGTTAAACATATGCATCTTCAATCTAGTACAGTCTGTTTTTATCACTTCACATGCTATGGTACACACAGTACGTTCATGCTAACTAACCTTTGCACTATTATCACTGTACATTTTATCACGAAATGTGCTACAGACCACACAATACATTGTCATTTAGATTTCCAACACTAAAGGATCTTTTGACACAATTTTTAAAATTGAAAAGTAAAATCACTCTATGGCATTTACCCTTTCACCATTTATGGCACCCTTGGTTCCTTTGTGTAGATTTAAGCTTTCACCCAGATCGTTCTGTGTCCATCTGAAGAATGGCCTTTTATATGTCTCTTAGTGTTGGTCTGCTGTCAGAGAGACGTACTGAGGCCATGACTCCACACAGCAAGCCTCTTCCGAACCTCTCATTTACGTGTCCCAGTAAATAAACATAACTTACGCATTCATGTAAGTATACATTTATTTTTTCATATTTATAAGAAAGCCTGCTTACTCTTACCCAGCAGGAATGGAACTTCTGGCCACCATTGCTTGTTTCTGGAACCAGATTCCAAGCAGCCAATGGCGTCAACCCAGTTTAACATTTCATTTTTGTGCAGTTTCTGTTCATGATGTTTATCTAGTTTTTTTGAGCTTGGACATACATTTTTGGTTTTCAATTTTTCTGTCCAGCGTTCCATCAATCCATTCTATCTGTAAGGAACATGAGTTAAAGGTACAAATTCAACTATGCTGTCTTGACCTAAAGCACAGTCGTAGTCATTTACTTTTCACCTGCATTTCTATTACTGTACCCTGGTGAATAGATCATATCGAATGGAAGAAAAATAGTAATCAAATAAATGATTTATATCACAGCGTAATCTGCTAAAGATACTATGTCTAATATTTAATTTTATTTAATTGATTATAGTATACTTATCATAAGTATGAAGTAACTTTAAATTAATCTTAGTATACTTATTAAAACTTCTTGTGCTACTATGTTTTCTAACACTTAAAGGTATTTTCAAGGGACACTCATTTTTTAACATGTTAAATATGTTATAAGGAGTAAAATACCCATGTGTTTAGTGTACCTTGTCAATGGTATTCACAGCCATCTGCCAGACTTACAGAATATTTTATTTCTCCTGTGCACAGTGAACCCATAACGATGACGGACATTGATGAACGCTGAAAAAGACGAAAGCGGCATGAAGAGAAGCCCACCCTTGGCCACACACACGGGGCATCGCGGGTTGATGGTCTGCAGCAGCAGACGGCTCTGCACCGCTGCATTCCACCTGCATTTCATCCGTGTTCTATATTTCAAAAGGAATTGTGCTGAAATCGTGCAGGAGGCAATTAACTGTCGGTTTTGTAGAAGAGCATCCAGAGGTACACAAAGCTGATAAACGGAGCACTCGGTCATGTTTCCTTCTCCATTTGTGTTTTGTTTAGTTGAAGTTACATTCCCAGCTGGAAACAATAACGATGCTGGTTAATTATCTCTCTGCTTATGGCTTGCTACACCGTCATGTAGCTCACATCTACCTTGCGTGGAAAGCATCGGCTCCCTTTCAGCTCCTGTGATAGGAATAGACAGTCAACCCAGATAATTCAGGACAAATGTTCTGCTGGGGCCCTGAAGCAACCTGCTTATTATCCATATTAATCACATTAACGACATCGTGGCCAAATTCTATTTTGTCCTGCACGGCATTGAGGCAATTGCAATGGTTTATTATTACTGTCTATAAATTCATTTTTACCTGATTAATCTGTCTGCTACAGCATGAGACAAACACCATTCACTTGGAGAACAGGAAGAGTCAGACGTGGAACATATTTTTCTAAAATATGGGTTCTATGCCTTAGGGATTAGTAATCAAAGTCCAACAAATTCGATAAGCAGAAATCATATTTTCCTATGTATCTCTATGGCTAAATCAGTAAGAACAAGAGGATTGAGACAAGTTGTACATACTGCATGTGCAGCTTTTAGTAATACTTCTTCAATTTAAATTTTCTTTATCTCGGTCCTCTCAGCATTAGAGCACAAATGTAGTTTTTAGTGGGGACAATGTAAAATACCAGTGGTATCCCTGATCTCTCCCCACAAGTTAGGAAATTCAGGAATGTTTGTATATGTTGCCACACGACCTCAGGGGTGAGGGTTAAAATCCTTGCCTATTTAGAACCATTATTTGAACTTATGTTTTTTTCCAGATTTGATTATGTTTTCCACCTTCCAATCCATTCAATTCAGAGTTATAACTTAGCAATTTATGCAGATCTAGCATCAAAAAACAACTTTTTTCTGTTTTATACACAGATTTTTACAGGGGCTCTGAGGTGCTGTGGGCTCTAGAAATTGTTTCTAGGTTCTTGTCCTGAACAAAGACTTGGACAGCACAATCACAAAAAGTAGTGAGGTTTTACTTTTATTAAAGGTATCAAAGGCAGGAAAAGAAGCATGCTCTTCAGAATGCATGCTGGCCAATTAAAGTAGGAAAAGGAGTGGTTCTGCAGGGTGAGAGCTGCAACCAAAAGAGCTTATGTCGACCATGACATTAATGGTCAGAATTTTTTTGTATCTTCAGGCTGACGTCAGACTTAGGTTAGCCAATCAAAAATCGGCTTCATTTCAGGCAAGAAGTGAAGATAGCATTTTCTGGTTGGTCCCAGGAGGGACCCTTGGGAAATGTTTTTCTGCCCAAGCGTCTTGGATCTCCATGACTGACAAGTTGTGCCCTCTTACCAGCTGGCTGGCCACATCCTAATCTCCTGTTTTTAGATTATTAAAGTTATGATTTAATTATCAGAGATATTAACCAGCTGCTCTAGCTCATTTGCAGACCTCACCACAACCATCCTGAGACTGGTGTGAGAGCTACCATTTGTCCAGAAATGAGAGAAATTTTCAAGAACTGCTCCAGATACCAAAAGCTCTGCTCCTCTGATGTAAAGCTACTATAGGAACCCCAAAGCCATATTGGCCCTTAAATCTCCTTAATAACTAAAACTTCATTTATACTACATTTGAAATAAGCAACATGAATTTCACAACCAGTTCCCTAAAGATACTGATATTTCAGGAGTCTCTGGTGGAATATAAAATATTAATGCTGTTAGCGATTGGATGCCCAAGTAGTTCATATAGAACTCTGTGCTAATTCTTTGCAAATGCAACATTACACAGATGTTTGAGCTCTGAAATGAATAATTCAAGCACGCAATGTTTTTCTTGACACTTTAAAAGAATTGACTTTAGTTTCTAAAAACAAGGTGATTTCTGTGGCTTTCACATAAATCCCAGTGGTACTCTTACATAACTATTTTCAGGCTTCTTTTCAAAACTCCTGATACATGGCTTAATTTAACATAATTTGCCCATCAATGTCCTTAGATTGGCTCTTGACTCCATGCTTTGAAGCAATTTTCTGAGGTATGTAGACATAGTCAGTAAGCACAGTGTGCAAGCTTTCTGTGTGGGTAACAAGTGAACCATAAACTCTAATACAAAGAGTTAAATGTAGGTCCAGAGGAATATGGCCCTATGGGATAGTGCCCGCCCACAAAAATGACAAGAAAGCTTTATAAGGTTCTGTAAAAAAGCAAATATACAAAAGGATGAATATTTAGCAGTATATGTGAAAACTATATTCAATTTAAAAACATGTATAAATCCACACAAGCATGAGACTAGAAACAGAGGAAATAATTATAACAAATATATGAAGAGTTATTCTCATTTATTAATTCTGCCTTTCTAATTATTTTCTTGAGATTTGTAGAAAGAAAAGTAGGGATAGGAGTCAAGGATTTAGCTCAGCAGCATAAGCACCTGCCTGGCAAGCACTAGGTCGTGAGTTCAATCCCCAGTACACACACACAAAAAAAAGACAAGTAGGGAAAAGAGAGAAACAGATAATTCACAAATCAAAAAATACTATAAGTAAAACAAATTTTGAAAGATATACAAACTGGTTGGCAATCACACCTATGGAGATTAAGCCAATGTGATATTTTAATTTTTCATCTCTTACATTATAAAGAATATATTTATTTCTAACACCAAACACTGATGATAATTTCTCCCTAACTTGCATTGTCAATGAATTATTAATTCTCTTTATATAAATGTATGTTCATTCTGTTTTCAAATGTACACATAATTTATTCTGACATTTTTATAGTATTAAAATTTATCTTATAAAATACATTCCCAAAGCTAGGATTTCAGAGTCAGAGGTTTAGCTTACCTTAATCCTTAAGAGATTTTAACACACACACACACACACACACACACACACACACACACACATACACACACACACACACACACTTCAGCAGTTTACTTATCAAGACCCACCACTTGGAGTTAAGGAGGGGGAAAAAGGTAAGAGAAGGATAAATGGACATGAGCAGCTCACGATATATGCATATATGGAAAAAATCACAATGACGATTAATGTGTTTTGATAATTATAACAAGAACAACATATAGAAACTATATTAAGTAAATATAAGATACAAGAAAATCATACAAATAAAATCTATCATTTATCAAAAAATAATCTGAAAAAAACCTCAGATTTATTATAATAATGCAATGTTTCTGTGAACTACAGAATACTCACTTAATGGAATATAATATAGCCATAAAATATATTTGGAAAGCATACATGAAATGCATAGGACATATAAAATGACAATTAAGACAAAGAACAAGAAGAAATACTTAGCGGGTAAATAGAAATGGAAGTGCTGTCACAGTAAAGGATGGTTTCCCAACATAGATCACAGATTCACTGTGGATGCAAGATGGCGCTTTGGGAAAGCTGGCAACCACTTGGCGTCTCAGAGACCCTTTCCTCTAAAAGCAGACTGGTACATTTCCACTTGCTCTGCTGAGGATTTCAGGAGACAAGAAGAAATGAGGGGATGACTCACCCCTCGACTGGATATAACGTGCTACTTCAAGTACTTTCCATTTTACGATGAGACCTCCTTCTTGTTCAGTGTTTCATCTCAATTTGACCAGTTGTAGTAGTAAAGGGCTGTTTAGGGTTTGCTGGTGATGTCAATCTTGGAATACATAGCAATGGCATTTGGGGATCTTAACAGACAAGGAAGGAAAAGTAGGGAAGAAAATCATGTTTTGCTAGACCTCACAAAAGTAGGTTTCCAAGGACTAAGCAGGACCAGCACGTGAGAGGACACGGTGAAAGGGAGGAAAAGCTAAGATGGCCTGAGAAGTTCGCAGGGTTCTACAAAGCCAAAATCTGATTACACAGTTATCATGATGAAGAAGAGTATGTGAGAATATTTTTTTAAAATCACTGTCACTGCTCATCTGCCTGGTACATGCAGAACTTTTTAAGTAGACTGATAAATGGCAACAGGAAATGGAGACAAAGTCAAGGGCAAGAACGAGAAGAGCATAAGTGAGAATTGTTAGTAATATTTACTCAGCATAAACTGAGGGCTCCTATAATGCTAAGGATGAAAGACTACTAAGAAAAAAGGAAAGAGAAAGCTCCCTTTTGGGGTCTCCTGTTAGGATTTCAATGTATGGCAGCCAGGAAGCAGCATTTCTCAACTCTGTTTTTCTGTTTTGGCTTGGTCTTCTCCATCAGTAAGGATAATTTTTTCAAACTGCAAAAAGGGAAGCTAAATGGAACAAGGAAGGGAGTAGAATCCAAAATGCAATAAGAAAGCAAGAAGGCATCTAGATACTTCCTGTGATCATGAGACCAAGCACACGGGCACATCTGTGTGGAAGATCGATGGAAACACAGACCCTAGGGCCCTGCTCTAAGCCTCCTGACTTTGAATCTGCAGTTTAACAGTTCGTGTTTTTAGAAGCACTGGGCTAAATTATTTAAGGCTTCAGACTCTGATGAAATAAAACAACTCATAGCTACAATCACTTAAATGTTGTAGACTCTTTGGGGAACACAGCGGAGAAGCTCAGAATTGGGTAAACATCCCTATTGACCAAGAAATAATACATGGTAAAAACTGCAGGTGAGTGGTATTTTATGAACCTATTGAAAGGAAAACTTCTGGGGATTAAAATGATGTGACCTTTCTGGAAAGCTATTTAGCCATAGATGAGCTTCATTTGGTACAATACCAGCAATCCATTTCTAGGAATCACACTGTAAAAGTGAATTAAAAACCAAACTAACAAAAGCCCTTTGTGTTCGAAGATATTCAGTGGAAATAGCTCAAAATCATGAAAATTTAGAAGTTGCTACATGTTTAGCCATGCAGAAGCTAATAAGAAGCTGGGCATAGTGGGCACATCAGTAATCCCAGTACTCGGGGAGCCCCAGGCAGGAGGATCCTAAATTGTAGCCCTGGAGATCCTGTTTCCAAAACAATGCAAACATTTATCAAGTAAAATACAACACGAGACAATGTGACATTTAAGGATAACTTTCTGCTTAATGTAGAAAAATACTTGAACACATACACTAGAATATCAAATTAACAAATAAAAGCAGCAATAAAATTATATATATTCAAAAACATTATATACATTATAATGTATTACATTAAAACATTATATACATTCAAGAATGATATTTATTTATATTTATGGTAATAGCTATGCAGAAGACAGTACATGGTTAGCAGTGCAGAAGTTATGAAGCCACTGGGCATAGTGAGCAGCGCACCTGTAATCTCAGTACTCTGGGAGGCTGAAGCAGGAGACTTTTGTCACCACCTAGTCTACAACAAATATGCCTTCTTGTCATAATCAGATAAAAACAAGTGTTATTTTTTTATTTTAAAGAGAATAAAACAAAAGAACAGAACAAAGCAAATCAGAACAAAATAAGCAAGCAACACAGCACTTCACAATAAGACAACCAGATATCAACAGTAGCTACCATAATGTCTCTTTTCTTTGAAATAGTTGAGCATAACTTCATACACAATAGTGTCAAACATAACAAAATAGTACAAAACCATTCAAGATAATGAAAGTATTACAGGACATTCAAAACCAAATAACTGATAATGAACAATGGCTGCTATAATATCTCATTTTCCTTAAAAAATTTGTTTATCTGGTCACTCATATTAAAATCCAATAAGACACTGTCACTCATATTAAAATCCAATAAGACACAACATGGTAGGACCATTGGAAACAGAATAACAAAAGCAAATGTTATTTTTAAGCATATATAACATGTATAAAAGTCTTAAACTATACCAAAACATTACCAGTACTTTTTTTTTCATTCTTTATGTAGTGATATTGTGGCTTACATTTTTTCACATTTCTCTGTATTTTGCATGTGTTTATAGACTATTATATTAAAAAATAATATTCATTTTAAAATCAGAAAATATGCACTGCTGAAGGGAAACCATAATATTGGGTATAAATTATTCCAAGTACCTAGAATTTGGTAAGGATTATAAGGTTGGTGTTTGAGGGGCAACTTAGCCTTTTTTTGTTGTTACTATAATGAAATCCCTGAGGTTAGGAACTTACAAAGAGAAGTTTTCTTAGCCTACAGCTTCAGAGACTGTCAATCCCTCCAAATTGCATGGCATGGCTCTGTTCCTCTCTGGCAAAAGCCTCTTGTAGATGCCAGGGAGACAGAGCCTATAGGGGGCAGAGGTCACCAGGCAGGACAGGAAGCCAGATGGGGTCACGGTGATGACCTCCCACTAAGGTTAAAGTCTCCACCACTGCTTAACAAGACCGCGCTGGGATTCAGGCCTCCAGCACATGAACCTGGGGGAACAAACCACTTTCAGTCTATAGCAAGGCAAAGTCAAAGTCTGTTCTGGCACAGTATCTGCTCCACCAATGCGCTCATAATAATGCATACTTAGATACAGCCGTTCGAGTCAGAGGAACACTCAACGTAAAGGAAGCTCTAGGTGACTAAAGGACTTTGTCCAAAGGGTGCTGACAAAAGGATGCACCTAAGACTGAAGCCTGTGGTGCCACGTGGCTGTGTTCTGTTCAATGTGTCTCCTAGGTGGTGACAAAAGTCTCCTGCCTCAGCCTCCCAGAGTACTGAGATTACAGGTGTGCCCACTACGCCCAGTGGCTTCATAACTTCTGCATTGCTAACCATGTAGTGTCTTCTGCATAGCTATTATGGCTTAGAGGCTCTGTGACAGAATTGAGAGTAAGAAAATGTCAGATCCATGAAGTGCAATAAACAAAATGGAAATTAAGTAGATAAATAAAATATATGCCTAGAGAATGTCAACATATTCATCTACTTAGAAGCTGAAGAGTTGGTGTCAAAATTTATTACACCCCCCCCAAAACAAAAGCACGAATGAGGGGAAATACATGGCACAATATAACCTGGCTAAAACCCTTATTGTACAGAGAACTCAGAGACAAACATTAGGATCCCAAGGAGGAAATTAGCTAAGGAAATAAATGGAGAGTGTATGTAAGTAGCGATTATTATGGGCAACTAAGTCAGATACAAATTAACAGGGATGGGCCCTCTAGAGTCAGTGCAGAAGACGAGAACACACTAAAACTGGGACTGAAGGCGCATTTGTCGAAGGCAGGCCTCAAGGTAAAAATACAGTGAGCAGGCCTACAGCCCTCCTTGAGGGATAAACAACTTGAGATTGTGCTGTGATTGGTATCACTTGGACTGGTGAAGTCCAGATACACATTAGTCAGCCAGGTGGATGACCAGAATATCTGGACCCGGTTACCCAGGTGGGTGACCAGAACATCTGGGCCCATCCCTTCCCCAAATCGCCTTTGTTTTTCCATGTACCCTTGCTATGTGACTCACTTCCCTACTGGACCAATATTAGCTAAGTGGCTATATTTGTAATCCTCTAGGTTGCTTGTAGCTTGACCCACGACATACCCACCTTGTGACTTGGCTGTATAAGTCACCCCTGCAAAGGGCCTCGGTGGCAGCCCACTTTCAGGAGGTGTCTCACAGAAGCTATTTCTTGCTAAACCTTTCTACTCTTACTGCCCTTTGTTCCTTGGAATTTGTTCTTCAATTGCAGAAGACATGAATCAGCATATCTGAAATCTAGCAGGTTGGGAGTTATATTTCTCCTGTATCATAATAACTAAGACAAAGATTCAAACTCACTAAAAATTTCTCCCCTATCATAATGACTGAGAAAAAGATTCAAAATCACTGAAAATTAAAATTTAAAGCTACAAATTAAAATGAGCAGCCATGATTTTTACATAGTTAAAAGGAAAAGTGTAAAAATGTGATTGAGTCCTCATTCTGCAAAAGGTCAAAGTATCAAAAAGAACACAAATTTCTCATGAAATTTGACTACAAAAATTTGTAGTGATTCAAACTTTTTAAAATCAGGGTATCATGCTTAAACATAGTGATCATTTTTGCCCAGTAATCCCACTTACAGGAGCTTTTCCTAAGGAAATGACCAGAATTCAAGCAATGCACAAAGATGTTTTCATCTTTAAAGAGATGATGAAAAATTGAAATGAACCTAAAATATCTATCAATAGAATCACTAAATAGATTACGATACATGAATATCATTAAGCCATGCAGATACTTTTAGTAAATATATGACTATGACTGTTACAAAGCTAGAAAAATAAGATAAAATTCTATACACTAGTGTTATAGATTCTATGTCACCTGGCCCTCAAATTTATGTGTCGAAGCCCTAAGTGTGATCGTGTTTAGCAGGGAGGGCTTTGGGATGTCTTTAGGGCTGGTTGGGTTAGGAAGCAGGGTCCCATGATGGTATTAGTGTCATTACAAGAAGTGGAAGAGACCAGAGAGAGAGAGAGAGAGCTCTTTCTCCTCTACATAAAGGCAAAATGTGCAGGCAGCTGTTTATAAACAGATTTGTTCACAGGAAAGAGAATCTGCCAGACACTTAAGTTTGGACTTTGGCTTCCAAAACTGAGCCCTAAATGTCTGTTTTTAGAGCCACTCAGCCGATGGTATTTGTTGTAGCAGTTCAAACTAAAGCAAACATATTGATGTGAACAAAAGAAAGACAAAGAAAATCTCTGGTTTATAGAACATTATTTTCTTTTTTAGAGAGTTACATTTTTTTTTTAAATGAGAATGTCTTCTTTAACCAGAATTTCAGAAGACTAGTAAAATGCTAACAATAAGAAAAACAGCAACTAATATTTATTTAGCATTTATTATCGGGAACTATGGTGCTTTTGATGGATTTTATTTTACCCTGCCAACAACTAGTTTAAATAGTTACTATTACCGTTTCTATGTTTTAGACTTCTAATCGCATTACTATAAAACTTTCGTTAAATAAGGGGCTGGGGTGTAGCTCAGTGGCACAGCACCTGCCTGGCAAGCACGAGTTTGGTGAGTTTGATCCCTGGTACCAAAAAAAAAGAGAAAGAAAAGAAAACCTTTCATAAAACGAAGTTGACTCCTGTTTTACTACTAACATTTAAAATGGTGCTCAATAAAAGTGCAAAGGAGACTTTATTTAAATAAGTAGAAGCCATTCAGAACAGTAGCATATCAGAATTCATAGGTTAAAAAAAAGAACTAACAAAGAAAAGCAGGACAAGGAGACGCAGCTCACCGTGGTTCGCGTTCTCATCTTGCCTTGGGTTCCTGGGGAGGAATCGTTCCTACGTTTGGACACATTCTTTGATCATCTGACAGGAAAGCTGAGAAGATGAAGTTTCCTTGGAGTGGAAAATATGATTTTTTTTTCTCTGTCATTCCTTCTACCTTTGAAATCTCTTTAAGACTATTTAAGAACCGAAATAGAGAGCTCATTTATTATCTGTAGTTTCACATTGCAACATCGCTATTAACTTCAGAGCCAAATGGACTTGTTCCCCTTCCTTTGAATTTTTCCTTTTTTGAAAAAAAAAAAGGATTTTCTTTGAAGCTGACTGAGGACTCTTAATTCTCTTTTGGGGATGAGAGAGACAAAAGATACTGGCGGAACTTCACATCATGCTCTGGAGTTTTCCCTGTCGGGTGGAAAGGAGATGCTTTTCTCTCAGTATCAAAGAAGGAAGGGAATTTTCATCAGTGTCCTCTGTCGCCTACAGCAGAGGCACTGTAATAAGGGCAGAGGTACAAATCTCAGGCTTAGGTATGTAAAAAATTTGGCCTCTTCATTTCACATAAATCAGCTTCCTGTGTGACTCAGGCAGGACGGCAGGTCGTAGGTACTCTTTGTAAGGTATTTCTTTAGTTTTCATTTCCACTTCTCCCCAATCCTCTGTGTGTGTGTGTGTGTGTGTGTGTGTGTGTGTGTGTGTGTGTCTGTGTGCAAATTCTGGACTGCTGGCATCCCAAGCAGCCTTGGGGAATGTTGCCCGCTTTTCTGTGGCACCTGTGCTCTTTTGGTAACCCAGATGCCAGACCTTCGAGGCCCAGCAAGGTCCCTGATGCCAGGTCTGCTGCCCTCCCTGGACCCACACCGGCCACTCACACACTCACAGCTATGTGGTGAAGCTTTTCTCCACTGCAGGGCAGGCCCTGGGACGCCCTTCTCTCCCCCTCTCCTCGGCACTACTCGCCACCTTTTTACAGCCCCTCTTCCTAGGATGATAGCAAGGCTCGAGGAGTCCTAGAGACCGCATGGGCTGCCTGCCTGGTCACAGAGCTTCACATGAGGAGCTCTGGGCCCGTCTGCCTGGGTCAGGCAGAGGACGTCAAAGTGGAACACGCAGGAGGAAAAGCTGTCTCACAATTTGGGTGGCAAAGAAAGATCACACTGAAAATCCGAGTGTGTGATGCCAAGTCCCACTTTGTACACATGGTGGTCGGCTGGGCGCCACCTTGGCGAAGCTTTGCTGTGGTATCTACACGCAGGAACCATGAAACGTTTCGGCAGCCCGGCAGGCTAACCCAGGTGGAGGTTACACCTACAGGCATAATATGCATAATCACAAGTATGAATTAACATTTTAAGGTAACAGTGTAGAACACAAAAGCAATACGGTTGCATCTTGTTATAACAATTCAACAAGATGAAGGTGTAAAAATTGTAGTCGCTTCTTAATCCAATCCCACCTTCCTGAGTGACTCATACTGTCATGTATTTTAAAAATAGATTTCGATTTACTTTTCTAATTGCGGCAGTGTATTATGGAACACCGTACAGTGTTTTAATCTTATATTATCTATTGATAGGTGCAGTTTGTTTCTACTTTTTGCTATTGCAAGCAGTGATCCAATACATATTCAAATACAAGTATTATTGCATATTCGTGTTTTTATTTTTATCTTAACTATTTTTAGAAGTCGGTTAGAACTTATCCACATTTCAATTTTAATCAATTTTTCAAAAACCATTTTCCAAAACTGCCATAAGTAAATTGACACTCACCTTAAGAGCTCACAAAAGCGCCCACCTTCCCAGCATTTGCTATATTTTCATTAATATCTAGGAACTCTTTAAATTTCAGACATTAAAAAAATTGCTTCTTCTCGATTCATTTGAATTTTATTTGAAGTAAAGTTTTGACAATACATAAATTATAAATTTCTGTCATATTTTCTACATAGTTTGTCCATTTCTATTATTAATTTGTTTCCTTTCTGGTCAGTAAGTTTCTTGTCTTACTTAGGAAAGTCATCCCTACTCTGTAATAACATAATATTTTGTATATTTATTCATTGCTTATATAGATTTCTACATTCAGTTTTTAATTCACCTGGAAATTTCTTTGTACATGATGTAAGGTAGGACTCTAGCTTTAGTTTCTTCCAAATTACTCTAACAATATTTATTGAGCATATCACCTTACTTCTTTATGGCTTATTTTCATTCTCCATTTGAACAGAACAGAACAGATGTTATAAATTGATTAACCACAAATAAGTTAATAGGCTGTTTAATTCACATTCTCTCTCTTCCTCCTCCTTCTCTCTTTCATTTTAGTTTTCTTGTAAGTTTTGAATTGGCTGAGTGGGACCTCTAATTCCCTGCTTTCTCTGCATCTGCACTGTTTTCTGCTGACTTCCAACCGTACGTTTTGTGCCTTTGCTTTTCTGCTAGGCCTGAAAGGCATGTGAGTTGCCCTTCTTTGACACTGACTTTTTATAAAAAGTTTTATCCTTTTAATTTTTAATTGTGATTTTGCTCATTATTTTTCTTTTAGAAGTTGATTATGATGTTTTATTTCTATGTTCATAGTGTTCTTGCATTTTATCACAGAGTATTATGTTCTGGTTTCTCTTCAGATCATATAAATCTTTCACCTTTTATCAGAGTGTTCTTCAAAAATCTCTATGTTGGGGCTGGAGGTTTAGCTCAATGGTGTCAGTGCCTGCTTGGCAAGTGCGAGGTCGTGAGTTCAAGCCCCAGTACAAAAAAAAAAAAGCCTCTATCTTAAAAGATATGCTAAGGTTTTCTTTCAAGCTTGTAACTGATTTTATGGCTATTTCATGAGCAGAGCAATACAATGTATATTTTTTGTTTGTATTTATAACAAAATTTTATAAATATCTTTATACTGAGCATTTTTATTTTAATATATATTTATTCAAATTCTTTGTAACCATATTATTTTTGCTATGTGACTTGTTATATTATGCAGGATATTGATAAATTCTGTTCTGTTATTTTTACTATATTTTTACAATCTTAAATTTCTGACATCTTATGTTTCACAACTTTATTGTTTGGTGTGTGAAGTTTCATCATTGTTATAGCTTCCTTGTACATCATATGTTTTCTCATGATATAGCACACCTATGATTCATTTAAGGCTTACAGTTATAGATAATGCTTTAATTGATCACAACAGTGATACTTCTTTTGGGTTCTGTTTTGATTTCATGTACCTGATCTTGTTGCAAAGGAATGTATTTTTATTTAAAAGTATTC
>PVJX010034347.1:0-19007 GCA_004027295.1 Dolichotis patagonum
AATCTGCCTAATCTGTCATTATCAGTGTTTCATGTTCCTTGATCTGTTTCTGGATTATATCATTGATCACACTGTGTATCTCAGGGTCACTACCACAGCTTTTAACAAGACTTGCTATCTCAGCTCCTTATTTTTGTCTAGACTATTTTGACTACTCCTGACTCTATAGAGTAACTTTAAAAGCAACCTGTTTGAATTTTGATTAGAAATGCTCCAATGGTGAAAAATAATAATCTTTATAATACTGAGTTCCTATATCTAAGAGCATAGTAATATACTCTATTTTTGGTACCAGGGATTGAACTCATAACTTTTTGCTTGCCAGGCAGGTGCTTATGCCACTGAGCTAAATCCCCAGCCCCATATATTAATTTAAATATTCTTTGCATCTTTCAGAAATGTTTTAGAACATTTTCCATAATAAGGTCCTGGACATTTTTTTTTGGTGGTGAGTGGGGAGTCCAGGGATCAAACTCACGATCTCGTGCTTGCCAGGCACATGCTTGTGCTGCTAAGCTAAATCCCCGGCATGGTCCTGAACATTTCTGTTAGACAATTATTAAATATTTATTGTTCATAACAAAACTGATACTTTCTGTATGTGTGTGCAGTCCTGGGGACTGAACCCAGGGCCTTTGCACTGAGCTACAATCCTAGCTTTTTTTAGGCGGGGTGGGGCAAGGTCTTGCTGAGTTGCCCAAACTGACCTTAAACTTGTGATCTCTCTACCTAATCCCTCAAAGGGCTAGGATTACACATAGAGCATCCCACTTAGCTTGAACTGATATCTTTTAAATAATTATTTTTTCAAACACTGTACTGCTGACATAAGGAAAAACAGTTATTTCTAAAAATTGCTCTTGTACCTAAAATCCTTATAAACTCATTACTTCTAATTCTTCAGTACATCTGTTTGGGTTTTGTTGGGGTTTTTTTTTTGTTGTTTTGTTTTACTGAGAGAGGGTCTCACTATACAGCTGAGGCTGGCCTTGAACTCACAGCAATCCTCCTGCCTCAGCCTCCTGAGTGCCGGGACTACAGGTGGGCGCCATCATATTCAGTTGGGGTTTCTTTTGGTAGGCAACTGTGTATCAATAACAATTTTACTTTAATCTCTGTAATTCCCTTTTCCTGTCTTATTAAACTGGCAAGAATTTCCATACAGTGTTGAAAAGAATTAGCTTATTCTCCTAGACATTTTAGACATTTAGACATTGTAGCTTGACATAACTGGCCACCTTGAGCCCCGCATAACTAGTGCCCAGTATTTGACCCAGGAAAATGGAAAATTACTCAGGGTGTAAGTCCCATGAGAAAAGCAGAATAAGCTGTACCCACAAGAGAAAAATTAACCTGCTCAACAAAAGAAGCAGGATACAGGTGTCAACTAAAAATTAATGTAAGATTCTAGCTAAACTGTTTCCAACAGGATGCCTTTTTGTGGTTCTCTGTTTAAAAGCTTTGTAATTTTCCAGTTTGGGGCCACTTGGACTCTGAAACAGTGAGGTCTGCATACAAGTGGTCCTGAGCTCAGCTAATTGAATTTCAAATTTATCAATCTGGCTGCCTGGATTCCTACATTGTTGTTCACGAACTCAACTCAAGATGAATACAGAGTTATGTTTTCTATTTTACAATTTTTATTTTTTATATTCTCTAGATCTTCGATTTTTCAATGATATCTTTTTTTCTTTAAATGTGAGCCCATTCTTTTCTCTTCTCTTCTCTCTCCCTCCCTCTCTTTCGAGACCTATTTCTTTCCCTATATTCACTGGATAACTGAAGACTTGACAAAACTCATTCTGTTATCTGCTGTCTGTGCTGAATCTTCTGAGAGGCAGAATGGCATTATGTAAAACCTTGGGTCCTGAAGCCTGGATCTAAGTTTAAATTGTACCTCTACCACTTACAAAGCAGTGAAACCTTGGACAAATCATGTGAAATCTGTAGGTTTCAGTATCCTTGAATCAAAAAAGTGGAACTAATAGTTATGCCTTAAAGATTTTTCAGAATTACATAAATGAAACTAAGAAACACCCAGGATGTGATGGATTCCCTGCCGAATTTTACCAGAACTTCAGAGAACTAATGCCAATATTCCTCAAACTTCCATGAAATTAAGAGAGAAGGAATACTTTCAAACTCATTCCATGAAAATAGCATAACCATAATACTAAAACTGGACAAGGATGGACTTTCAAGAAGATGGCAGGGTGATGAACAACTAAGAGCCTTTCCAAGATTTGGTGTCCAGACACTGGAATATAACATGAGGAAGAGAAAAAGGAGGGAAGGCGGTCCCGAGGACCTAGCAAGGATCTAAAGTGAGACTTGAAGCCCATGGAGAGAGACTATACAGGAATCCAGCAAAAATAAGAAAACAAGAGCCCCTGCCTCAGGCCCCAGGAGAAGCCACACTCCCACCAGGCTAGGAGAGGAAGTCACCACACCCCCACCCCGAGAGCCAGTAACTGAAGGCCTAGAGAAAAGGCCACGCCCCTGGTGAATCCAGCTCCATGGACCCCAGGAAAAGCCAAGTCCCATGGTAAGCCTTACCCAAAACAAGTCCTGGAGACGCAGACACAAGAAATTGGAAGCCACACATCTGAAATTTCTGAAATGATAGCAGCTGAAGTAAAGAAACAACTCTAGGCGTATACTGTCAGATTAACTTTGCATGCCTGTATCTAGTGGTCTAAGTGACTATTTGGAGGATAACAGTATGCAGTACAGTAAGCTATTGCTGATTTCCTACTGTCTTGTTTTTGAAATCCAAGGTCGTTCTCACTGTATTGTTTTTATTCTCTTTAAAAAATAAAATGAAATAAAATTGGACAAGGAGTCAACAAAAAAAGAAACTACAGCCCAAATAGCTCTGATGAACACAGATGTAAAACTTCTCAAACTATCTGCAAACAATCTGGGCATGGTGGTGCACACCTGTAATCCCAGCACTTCAGAGACTAAGACAACTTGTAGGTCACTGCAAGTTCGAGACCAGCTTAGGCTACAAAGTGAGCTCAAGGCCAGCCTGAACTGCTTAGTGAGACACTGTTTCAAAAAGACAAAAAAAAAAAAACAAAAAATGAAACAAAAAACCAAAACACCTTTTTGGAAACAGAACGCAACAGATCATTTAAAAAGATGGTGACCAAGTTGTGGGTTGGGAGGAGAACCAAAAAGCCAGCTGGCTCCCTACTGTGAGCTAGCTGGGCTGGGAGACAAGAAAGTACCCCTATCTTATCCCCCACCCCCACCCTGTAAGCACAGGCTGATATGGAGGAACACAGGCTGACAGCAACTGAAGTAAAAAAAAAAAACAAACACAAAAACCTAATGCTTGTATAGTTTGACTGACTTTGCAGGCTTAAAGCTGGCAGTCTGAGCATCTATTTAGAAAGATAAAAATATGCAATATAGCAACTATGGGGGATTTCCTTCTGTCTTGTTTTTGAAATCCAATATTGTTCTGTTTTATTTTGTTCCATTTTATTTCCTTTAAAAAAAACAAAAACAAGGCTGGGGATTTAGCTCAGCAGCATAAGCGCCCACCTTGCAAGCGCTCAGTTGTGAGTTCGATCTCGGTACCCATAAAACAAAACAAAAAGATTATTATCAAGTTAGCTTCATGCAAGGGATATAAGAATGGTACTATATAGATAAAACAATGACTCAATCAAAAAATGGGACCAGGAGTGGTGGCACACACCTGTAATCCCAGCACTTGGCAGGCTGAGGCAGGAGGATCCCCTTGAGTTCAAGACAAGCCTGGGCTCCATAGTAAGTTCAAGGCTAGCCTGAACTACACAGTAAGACCCTGTCTCAAAAAACTAAACAGCAAATGAAATTAATATACTTCTCAAAAGAAGCACAAATGGCCAATAAATGCATTAAAAAAATGTTTAACATCTTTAGCCATCAGAGACATTCAAATCAAAACAACACTGGGATTTCATCTTACTCCAATAAGAATGGCCATCATCAGGAACACAAAACCCTGCTGGGTATTCTGGTGCATGCCTGTAATCTCAGCACTCAGGAGGCTGAGACAGGAGGATCATTGCAAGTTCAAGGCCAGCCTGGAACACAAAGTGAGTTCAAGGCCATCCTGAACTGCAATAGCAAGACCCTGTCTCAAAAAGACAAAAGAACACATAAATCAACAAATGCTAGTGAGGATGGGGGGAAAAAGGAATACTTTTATACTGGTAGTAGAAATGTAAACCAGTACAATTATTCTGGAAAAACAGTGTGGCAATTCCTCAAAAACAAAAATAGAACAACCAAATATATATATACACACACATATAAATTCCATACCAGATGTACAAAAACAGATAAATGGATAGTAAATTTACACCACTGAGTATTACATTTGTAAGAAAACTGATGGAGCTTCAGGTAACAATGTTAAATAAGTTAGGTGCAGAAGGCTAATTATCACATGGTTTCTCATGTATGAGAAACCCTAAATATAAATTAAAAAGAATTTAAAAAAGAGAGACAGAGATGATAGACAACAGGGAAACACACTCCTTGAACATGGAGGAGGAAAAGCAGGGGGAAGGGACAAAAAGAGAAGGAAAGGATGTTAAAAATGATTAAAATATTATACATGTACCAATTTCCCAAAATGAATGCAACTGTGATATAGCCAAACATACCTAATTTTAAAAAAGTACATAAATGTAAATTTAAAAGGGGTTGGGGATGTACCTCAGTTACATGGGTTAAATCTGCAAAATTAATTAATTAATTAATTAATTAAAAACAGGGCTTGAAGTCCTGGCTGAACTGCTTCTATCTTGTGGTAAAACTACTGGATAGGGAGGTGGATATTTTGGCTAAGTGAATAAAGTGGTTTATTGATTACAGCACTCTGGGAGGCTCTGCAAGTTCAAGTAAGGCCCTGTCTCAAAATTTTTAAAGATGTTTAAAAGACTACAGATGTAGCTCAGTGTGATGGTCCTGGGTTCAATCTCCAGTACTGCTCTACCTCCCCAAAACAAAAAAGGGTTTCTTGAGACAAAATAAAGCAGAGGTAAAGTTTGAGAGGACTGACATCAAGACTGAAAGGACTTCCATGGATAAAATGCTCTTCTGCAGCATCACATGCTACAGAGAAATCTTCATTCAAGAGATGTTATTGTGTGATAGACCTCACTACTATCTTAAGTAATCACAACCACCTAATCAATAAGTAGCCATCAACACCAAAGCAAGAGCTTCCACCAACAAAACCATCAGACTTGTTAAAAGTTCAGACTGTTGCCAATTTTTTTTTTTACCCAATAAAGTAGTTTTAAATTAAGGTATATACATTTTTGTGTGTGTTTTAAGACATACTGCTATCACACTAATAATAGACAAGTATACCGTAAACATAACTTTTATACACACTGGGAAACCAAAAACTCATGTGACTTATGTTATTGTGACATTTGCTCTATTATGTTGACCTGAAACCAAGCCCACAGTATCTACATGGTATGCTTGTTTTCATTTAATTCTGTGAGCCCAGCAAGAACAAACTTAAACAATGCTATTTCAAAGGATACAATAAAACTGAAATAATTCTAAAGAATATACCATATTAAAGAAGGTAAGCAATGAGACTCAATGATCTACTGGGAACGAAGGAGACAATCTCACACACAGTAAAATGAAACTGATATAAATCTCATTTGTATAATTTGTAATTATACTGTTCTAATATCTGATATGTTTTCAAATTTACAAAACTCTTATCCATTCTGATAGTATAATTTTACTGCTTACCTATTTTTCATCAACCTTATTTCTCTCTTCAGTTGGGGGTCATCTGTCTTAGTTGTCTGAGATGTAAGAGTCACTGGAGATGTCATCACCACAGTCTGTGGCAGAGAAGTAGCTGAAGGTGTGGTACGGATCTGGTATGTTTGCATATCTCCTGATGCAGCTGTATAGTCAGAAAGGTGAATTGTTAAGTGTCTTTGAAAGTAAAGTACTTTGGGAAACTTTCCATGACAATTAAGCATACTTACTTTGTACAACCACCTGGTTGCTGGGCACAAGTATTTGCTGTCCATCAGAGGTCTGTGCATACTGGAGAATTGTACCTTGCTGAGTACTGCTGGAATTGGTCCTGGTTAATGTCTGAAGTCCCTGAACACCATCTGTTCCTGGGCTGGCCAACTGTAAAGCTCCATTTGGGGCAATGGCAACTTTAACCAAAAACAGAAAATAGTATTATAAGGCTACATAATACACTGAATTTTAAGGAATGGTAACAAAGTATTCAAATTGGTATGAATGCAACTTTGCTTGGTAACTGTGGACCATTTTGTGTGAACAAAACAGTGAAACTAAGTAAAGTATTTCTTTATAAAATTCTATAGTTCAGCTATATTGCCTTAAATTCAGCCTCAAGTTGTATAGCTGACTGGTGAAAACAGCACATTTGGAATCCATGGGGCACTCCATGCTAACTGCAAATGGCACAGAAATTCTAAAGCATCAGAAGAGGGCCCCTATTGCTTACTTTTAAAGAAAGAAAAGAGAAGGAAACATAAACATTATAATTTTGCATGCTATTTACCTAACTGATATTTAAGAAATGTAATCTGTTCATTCATTCCCTTGTGAAAATAAAGTCTCCAGAAAGCCACCTATCAGACCACATTACTTAGCTTCCCACAGGTATTTGTCATTGAATTATGTTTGTGTTAATGGTCTTCCCTTAGATTAAAACCCGTAACACATAACCAAACAGAAATTATTTTAGCATTATGCAGTTTCCAGATAAAAAAATCTCCTGTGCAACCTAGTGTTTCATCCCTGTACTCTTTTCAAATTGCAACTATGCAACATTTTTTCCTTTTTATCTAATTTAATTTAATTTAATTTAATTTAATTTAATTTAATTTAATTTATTTATTTTTGGTACTGGGGATCAAACACAACTTCGTGTTTGCCAACCAGGCACTTAAGCTGCTGAGCTAAACCCCCAGCCTTTTTCCTTTTTATAGTTTGCCTTCCAGCAAGCCAAGATAAACAGTGTGTGTGTTGGAGGGAGTCATAAATAAAAAACATTTTTTTCCACGAGTTTCTTGTCCCTCCCCACTGCTACACGTATTTAACTTATGTCTTGAAAGACTTAGGCAGTGTGGTGACACTCACTTGGGGATGGGCACCCTTTACATCTTGAAGAAAGTGACTTGGTGTACATTGTTCCTAGTCTTTTCGTATGCTCATACAGACTATCAATAAAGTAATACATAAACCAAAATTATGTATTTGTAGATGCAGGTAGTGATTTTAAATATATTTGATAATACAGAACTGTTTCATTTTTGCAAACTTTCTTTCTAGTTTTAACATGTGTACTTACCTGGTTTACTTATTCTAAAATTGCACTGTTCAGTAAAGTGGCCAATAGCCTTGTGTAACTATTAGGTTAAACAAAATAAAAAATTCAGTTCCTCAATCTCACCAGCCATATTTCAAGGACTCAACAGTAACCTGGTTTAGTGGCTACTGTACTCAGTGATACAGATATACATTTCCATCATCACAGGAAGCTTTGCCTTATATACTAGTTTGTACTGTACACATCTCAATTACAACATGATATATTTTCTGTGTGGTTTAACTTTCAATGGTCTTACAATAAGCCATATTTTAACTTTTGTTAAAAGCTCAGTACTGTCTTCAATCTCCAGTATCCCTACCCCCCCCAACCATTTGTGTCTTTTATGACTTTATTCTTTTTCTTTTTCCTTGTTTTGTGGTATTAGGGACTGAACCCATAGCCTTTGTATTCAGCATATCCTCAGCCCATTTATTACTTATTTATTTATGAGACAAGTTTCTCTATGTAGTTGAGGCTGGCTTCAAACTCACAGAGATGCTCCTGCCTCAATTTCCCAAGTATTGTGATTACAGGTGTGTACCACATTTGGCCCTGACCCATCTTTGTACCATTTTCAGATAGAGATTCAGTGATTCATTAAAGGTGATCAGCCCCTGATTACTCACGGTAAATTACATTGCAGATTCTGAATTCTCTTTATAATTCAAACTTCCTTAGCTTCATAGTGAAAATGTAACGTTCATATTTAGTCTTTCATCATATAACTAACTGAAATAGTAAATTCCGCAGAATTAAGGTCATGGATATAACTGCAGATGTCCAAAAGAGCAGTCTATAAGCAGTACTGCAGTTAGGGGGAAAATTAAATTTCTAGATTCAAATGAACCTAATTTTGCACCACATTCCATCACCTATGAACTGTGAAACTTGAACATTATCTAACTTCCTAATACTTCGTTCCCTCGTAAACTGCTTACCTCAATAAGCTGGTGTAAGTAATAAATGCGACAACACTGAAAAAGTATTTTGCATTATTCTTGGCTCAAAATATTATCTTTTAATAATTACCACTATTAAATATGACAGTCTTTCTTCATAACACCTCTTCCCACAGAAACCTAAGCTGTATATCCATCAGGTGGAGATGATTCCTATACATACTGTACTGTCCGCTGCTAGTCTGATAGATGGGAGTTGAAACAGACATAGAAGTGACAGCAGGAACTCCAGGGTTTTCTCCGTCTCCTTTTCTGCCCCGTGTATCTTCAGAAGACAGATCTTTTAAAATTTTTCTGTGAAAAATAGAACTCTATTAATGTTGGTAATGAGAACGCCTTTACAAAACAAAATTGTTTTAAAACCTTTCTCAGTTTCACATTAAAGGTACTATAATTTAACTGGATGGTGACACATACTTGTAGCCCCAGCAACTTAAAGAGGCTGAAGCAAGAGCAACACTAGATATCTATAAATTGTTGTGTCAAGAAATCATCATCATTGGCTGGGTGTGGTGGTGCATTCCTGTAATCCCAGCACTTAGGAAGCTAAAGTAGGAGGCTCACCATGAGTATAATGCCAGTCTCACCTACATAGTGAGACACTGTTCCAAAAAACAAAACAAAACAAAATAAAACACAGGAATGGTGGAATGCTGGTGCATGCCTATAATCCCAGAACTCAAGAGGCTGAGGCAGGAGGATTGCTGCGAGTTCGAGGTCAGCCTGCACTAGAGACCCTGTCTCAAAACCCCTCAACTATTCCCAAAAAGAAGACAAATCATTATCATTATGTGCTCCAGGCTAGTTACATTTTGCTTATGATGTAAAAAAAAAATGTTACGCATTAAAAAAAAATACTCCTTGTAGAGGGAGAAAAAATCTATTTCTCTACAGGAGAGATGTCCCTATTGTGAATTATTCAATTAATATTCATTAAACAGTGCCAGTGACCTTCATTTAAGATCAATTTTGTCTTACTAGCTTTTCTCAGAAAAAAAAAAATCAAAACTAGACACACTACTATAGCTATGTATGGTGGCACAGGCCTGTAATCTTAGCTACTCAAGAGGCTAAGGCAGAAGGAGGGCAAGTTAAAGGCCAGTGTGTGCAATTTAGTAAGATTCTGTGTAAAAATAAAAAAAAGTCACTATGTAGCTCATCACTCCCTGAGGTTAATCTTCAGTACTACAAAAGAAAATAAGCAGAGTATCAGCAGTAAGTAAAATTGCTCATTTTAACAAAAACAGGTAAAAAATAGTCCAGAGGTATATCTCAGACTTGGTGAAATGGTATGTATGACAGGCAAAGGTATGGGAAAGCAGTTCTTGCTGAAAGGAGTCCTGAAAGGCAAAAGGGGTCTCTGGTGATATCTGTGCCAACTTTTCAGCCCATTCCTCACAATTCTACTTATTCACTTCCTCGAAAAGTCATCTACTACTTCCAAAAAAGTATACTCTTACTACTATTGCATAATGAGAGTTCTTTTTCACTTCAACTCAATGTTGGTTCTTCCAATGAAGCTATAAAAATTTAAGCCTAACCCAGTTATGTACCTATGTCCTATACCATGCAATATTTTACTACTGCCACGGGTGTGATTTAAGTTGAACACTTGCAGTGTTTTCATGTGTTCTTCTATGACATGTTGAAAATCCTTCTCCAGCTCCAGCTCTTTTCCTGGACAATATTCCCAGAAAGAACTAATAGAATTATAGATTCTATTAGCAGAAGTTATACAGATCAAGGGAGGTGAGGTTCTACAGGACTCTGTTTTAGGAATTCATAGCATTGTGGTTCCTAAACCTGCCTATGTATCTGGATTATCTGGAAAGATTGTTGAATCCAGATTCCCAATGCCCCTAATGATTGTGAGGTCTGAGCAGAGATCCAGATTCCACTTAACATTGCCTACATGGCCTCGTGGCAACCAGCCTAGTATGGTAACATCGAATGCTGTGCTGTGCTTTTTCAGTTTTAAAGAAAAATGCTTAAAATAAAACATCTATGTACCACATACCACAAATCAACAGATACTAATATTATGCCACATTTGGTTCAGATTCATTTTCTCCCAAGGCCTCGCCTGGGGATATAGCTCAGCAACACAAGTGCCTACCTAAGCCCAGGGCCTCTGTGCTGAGAAACATCACACAGACTATTTTTTTATTTTCAGACAGGGTCTAAGTCATTAAGTGTTTTTTTCTTCTTCTGTTTTCCTGAGACAAGGTTTCACTGTGCAGTTCGGCTGGTTGAACGCACAGGGATACTATCCTCTTGCCTCAGTTTCCAAAATGCTGGGATTATAGACATGTGCCACCACACTGGGCCTTGGGCTTCAACTTTGGTTCATCCCTAGCCTTCCCCAGAGTGCCGGGATTACAGCCGTGCACCACCACACCCAAACTTGTTTCAAATAATTTGAACAGAAACAAATCAAGTTACAGATACAAATGTCAACGTACCATTATCTAAAGTATTGTATATCATTCATGTACATTATTTTAATTTTTGACCTCTCTTTTCTGGTGATCTCATCTGTTCTATGGGTTTGGATACCCAATCTACATTGGTGAGCCTTCAACTGATTTCTTCCCCATTCTCTCTCCTAAACTTTACTTTCGTATCCAATTTTGCATTGAACACTTCCATTCCCACAGCAGTTCAAACCTAGCACATCCAAAATCTAATGTTACCTATTCTTTCAGTAAATACCAGCTCTATTTTCTAGTTGCTTAAACCAAAAATTCTGATGTCATCATTTCTCTTTTTCACAGCCCATCATCAATGCATAAATAATTATTGTCTTACTCTCACCCACTCATCACCTCCACTCCCAATAAATACCACCATCACCTCTTGACTGGACAGTCACAATAGTCTCTTTTGTCTCTTGTTGTCTACCTACCCCTTGTTACAGTCTATTATCCACACAGCAGTCTTCTTTTTAAAATGTCAGTCAGACCTACACTCATTTGCACTGGCTTCCTCTTTCTCTCAGAATAAATACCATGCCTTCCAAGGCCATAACCAGTCCTCCATGACTTTCTTTAAGACAGGGTCTCACTGTGTAGTTCAGACTGGCCTTGAACTCATGGTCCTCCTGCCTCACTTTCCCAAAGTACTGGATCACAGGTGTGTGCCACCACACCTGGCCCCTTCATGACCTACTGTCATCTCCAATCACCCCCCTACACCCAACAGGACTGTCAACTTTACTGTTTCCAAAGAACCAGCTTTTGATAAGCTCAATGAGTTTTCTCTTTTCAGATTTCACTGACTGCTCTTCTTTAAACATTTCCTTTCTTCTGATTTGCTTGCACTTACCCAATTTGGTAACTGAATTGTTTCTTAGTTGTGCTGTTTAATTTCCATGTATTTGGAAACTTTATTTTTATATTTCTATTATTGGAGCCAGTGGAGGCCTTGGGCTGAGAAAAGAACCAAGAAGTCAGCCTTCCTTTACCGTGAGCCAGTAGATACACAGGCTGGAAGACAAGACGAGAGGGCCTCTCCCACTATGTAGGCACCGCTGATTCAAAGGAACACATGCTGGGATAGCACCTGACATACAAAAACAACCTAATGCTTATATTGACTGGCTGACTTTGCAGGCCTGGGCCGGTAGTCTGAGCATCTGTTTAGAGGATAACAATATGCAATAAATGTAGCAACTATGGGGGATTTCCTTCTGTCATGTTTTTGAAATTCAATACTATTCTCATTGTTTTGTTGTGTTCTATTTTATTTCCTTTAAAATAAATTTTTTTTGGTACTGGGGATTGAACTTTGAACCTTGCACTATATCCCCAGCCCCACTCCCCAGAAAAATTATATTATTGATCTCTAGTATAATGCCAACAAGCCAGATGTGGTGGTGCATACCTGTAATCTCAGCACTCAGGAGGCTGAGGCAGGAAGATCACTGCCAGTTCAAAACCAGCCTGGGTACAAAGTGAGTTCAAGGCCAGTCTGAACTGCTTAGGGAAACCCTGTCTCAAAAAGACAAAAACCAAAACAAAAAAACAAACAAAAAACAGTATAATGCCAATAGGGATCAAAGAACACAATATACATGATTTTAATTCTTTTAAAATTAAGGTTTATTATGACCACAGATGTGGTATTTTCTTGGTGGATGTTCTTTGTGCAGTCAAAAATAATGTTCATTTTATAGGTTTTTGGCAAAGGACTCCAAAAATGTCCACTTAGGTCCCCTGGTTACTGGTATTAAATTCTACAATCTGATTTTCTCACTCTAAGTTGTACTGAATACTGAGATAGGTATGCTAAAGTCTTCAGCTATAGGTGGATTTGTTTATATCTATTTTCAATTCTGTTAAGGTTTTGATACATGTACTTTGAAGTTTTTTGGTGAAATGTGTATACATTTGTATTGTTATGTCTTCTTGTTGAATTACCAATATGTAATGGAATGTCCTTTTTTGGGGGGAGAGGTACCAAGAATAGAGCTCAGGTCCTCACACTTGCCAGGCAAGTACTGTGTTGCTGAACTACATCCCCAGCCTGAAATGTCTTTTATCTCTGGTAGTTTTCTTTGCTTTGGTCAATTTTGTATGATATTTTTATAGCAATGTTAGTTTTCGTTAGTGTTTTTATGATATATCTTTAGCCATTCTTCAGCTTAGTAGATCACTAAATGAAGTTAAGCATTTTTAAAAATCTATTCTAATCACTGTAGTCTTTTTAAGGAAAACATCTTGCAATCAGTCATTCACCATACAATTAATTCATTTAAGGTGTATAACTCAATGTTTCTCATACATTGTCCCCTCCTAAAAAGAAACTTAAAGCCAGACATGATGGCCCCCACCTGTAATCCCAGCACTTAGGAGGCTGAGGCAGGAAGATTGCCAAGAGTTCAAGGACATTTTGGGCTACACAGTGAATGAAAGACCAGCATGGATTATGTATCTAGAGCCTGTCTAAAAAAAAAAAGACACTAAATTTCTTTTAGTTTCTTTCTTTCTTAACTGTCAATCCCCATTCTATTTTTCCTTTTCCCAATCTCTAAGCAACTGCTCATCTACTTTCCTTCCTTCTCCATTCTTTCTTTCCAGTACTAGAAATTGACCCCAGGCCCTTGCGCATGCAAGGTTAAGTGTTCTACACTAAGCTGCACTGTTAGCCCCACCTACTTTGTTTCTATAAATTTACCTAAACTGGACATTTCATACAAATTGAATCACACAATATTCAGTCTTTGATAACTAGTTACTTTTACTTGTTTTTTTGGTACCGGGGATCAAACTCGAGACCTTGCATTTGTCAGGCAGGTGCTTATGCCGCTGAGCTAAATCCCCAGCCCTTCCTTGCTATTTTAAGGGTTCATCTGTAATGAAACATAACCAGTACTTTACTGCTAATAATCCATTGTACAAACAGAGAATCACAGTTTATCCATTCATGAGTGATGGACATTTGGGTTGTTTCCATTTTGGAGTTATTATGAACAATACTGCTATAAACATTCATGTGCAAGCTTTATGCAGTTGTGTGCTTTTATTTCTGAGAACGTAACTGGCATTGGAATAGATTGGTCATATGGTAACCTAGCATTCTACACAACTGTCAAACCATTTGCCATAGCACTTGTACTACTTTACATCCTCACTGGCAAAGTAAGAGGGTTTTAATGTCTCAAGAGTCCTCACTAACTTACTGTTTTCTCAAGTAGTACCTCATAATTTTGATTTGCATTTCCTTGATTACCAATCATGTTGAACATTTTTTATACATTTACTGGTCACTTACGTATCTTTTTGGAGAAATGCTTACTCAAACCCCCCCCCCTTATTTTCTTTCTCTGGTGTTGGGGACTGAACCCAGGGCACAGTAGGCATACACTATCATTCAATGAGCCACGCCCCTTTGGCAAGGGTTTTTATAATAGCTAAATTGAGGAAGGTTTGCTGTCTTCTGCTCTGTTGTTCTGACTACCCTTTCTCTTAGAGGTAAAAGGCAATCACTTGGTTGTATGCAATGCGTAGAGGGGTCTCATGAGTACTAAGAGCTAATTACTGTGTAACTGTGTGTCACCATGTATAAACATTCAACCGACAGTTTTTATCCCGATCCTACCCTAACCCTAACCTATCTCCTTGCCTCTTACTAGTATTCCCCCATTCTGATGGCTTCTATTAAGTTAGGCACATTTTTTATTTAGGTTATCTGTTGTAATATTCTTCCAGTCAACACAGGAAGTCTTCATTTAAGATCTTTTACAGTGTCTTTCAACAAGGTTCTGTACTTTTCATAAGTATTATGCTTCATTTGTTAAATCCATATGTATAATTTATTGCTTTATTAGTAATATGGGATAGTGTTATCCATTTTGGGGAACTGCTACATGCATATAGTGCATATTGGTCATTTTTTCCCCTTTACCCCCTTCTCCCTTATTTATTTATATTCATAAATTTAATTTTAAGTTTATTTTATAATTTATGTTATAAATGGAGCTTTTTAAAAATCTCATTGTATTGCCAGTGTATGGATATACAACTCATTTCTGTATATTAATCTTATATCCCACAACCTTGCTGAACTTATTTATTCTATTGTATTGGATTACTCAGGATTTTCTATGTAAATGCTATGGTTTGGGTATGTGCTAGAAACCTAATCCTCAGTACATCAGTGCTGAAAAGTGAGACCTTCAAGAGGTGATTAGGTCATATGGCCTCTACCCTGATAAACAAATTAATGCAATTACTGCAAGAGTAGCTTAGTTATCCCCGGATGAGTTCTGCCTTCTACATGGGATAACATAGCACAACAGGCCCTCACTATATCAACTCCTTAACCGTGGGCTTGTCAGCCTCCAAAACCATGAATCAAAGAAATTTATTTTCTCTATTAACACCCAGGCTGATATTCTATTACAGTCAACCAAACAGTATGAGATCATACTATCTGCATATTTTCTTTTTCTAATCTGGTTCTTTTATTTAACTTCTTGACTAATTCTTTGAGTACAATGTAAAACAGAAGTACAGCACCACGCCTAGCCAGAAGGGTTCTTCTTTATGCTGTTCTTAATTTTACATAGTCACCAAATTACTTTAATTTTACATAGTCACCAAATTACTTCAAATACTTTCTTAATAATTGTATTATCTGAAATGCTTTAGAGAGTTAATATTGTTTATTGCATCTGTTACTGTTTGCTAATAATGCATTTTTTTAGCCTGCCTTTTTTTTTTTTTTGGTTTTCAGTTTTGAGTTCATTCTTTAGGGTTTAGTTTCACACAAAGAACAGTTCGCAACAGTTCACAGGCAAAAAGTGTCTGTTGTTATGGTTTGGCTAAGTGTTCCCTCAAGGTGGTACTACTAGTAGGTGGGGGAACCTGTAAGGTGGGGCCTACTGAGAATAGGTCAGTACACATGGGCTCAAGAAGGGGACAGCAAGACTACAGCCCTTCCTTTCTCTTTTTCATCATCTGGGTATGAAATGAACAGCTTGGTTCTTGTCACAGGCACAAAAGCAATGGGGTTAATTAATAAGCCTCCTAAATTATGACCCAAATAAAACTTTGCTCTTTAAAAGTTGAGTATCTCAAGTATTAGGTCAAAGTAATGCAAAGCTGACTGATAATATCCGCTCACTGACTATTCAATGCAGGCCAAAATCCTTCACAAAATGGCAAGGTTGGAAGTAATCTGGTTCCTGTTTATCTTTTGTGTTACATAACCGCTTCCTCCAGGTGTCTTAGTCTCCCAGTTCACAGAACAGCTCAATTTTATTTCTTTAGTCTACATGTACCTCAGCTGAAACGGCTCTTCTGCTAGCTTATGAAACTCCTCTTTGTCCTAGTCTCACAAAATAAAGACTATAGTCTTTATAAAAGTCACAACTCCATGTTTTTCCTATTTATTCCACCAGACAGGATTGACCATGCCTATACAGAGTTCTCTTGTATTATTTAAAATACTACTGCATTTGTGTATGTCTCAAACACTGTTTCATTTTCTGTCTCCTACTTCTCTTACATAGTCACCAAATTACTTCAAACACTTTCTTTCAATTAGATGTATCTCCAGTTTTCCATTCATTGATTACTGGGCATCTACTAGGGGATGGCACTTTGCTAAGCCCCAAGATCACAAATACTACTTGAGTCATGCCCTTAAATAAAATGGATGAGGTAAGTACTATAAGAGGGTTCAATAGAAGGACATAATCAAAGAGAGACCTAATCTGGTCTTGGGGTTGCTGAGCAAAGGGTAATAAGAACAGCTTCTGATGTATGTGCAAGAATTATTATAGAATGTAGAACAAAGACCCAGAGTTAGGAAGCTGAGAAAGGCAACACAAAATAGTTTGATTCTTAATCTCCATATTACTTCATATTACTATTAATTATTCTAAGCTAATATGAAATTTTAAAATTGTACCAGAAGATAAGTCCTAAAATCATCTCCAACCCAGTGAACTGGACCCTCCACAATTTGGCTCCCGCTGGCCTCTCTTAACATTTCCCTCTTTAGTTTGGCAGTGAAGTTTCCAGGGCTTAATAAAATGCACACTGACCTGTAAGATGGGCGTCGTGCTAGGATCCCGTGAGCTTTCTGTGAGGACCCTATGCTGTCAGATGAGTCCTGGGACTCTTCACTTTCTGATAAAGATGATACCTAAAAAACACAACTGGTTTTAATATATGGAAGAATACAGATGAAAAAGAGTTGAGTTTTTATTTTAAAAAATTATCTGTCTCCTGCCACCCAAATTTACTTGTACATTAAATCTAAAGTCTAAAAGAAAAGAAAAAAGGAGAAACTTTATTTCTGGAGTGAAAACTAATGAAAGAAACATACAATAGGCTCAGAGTTAAGAAGAATACAATATTACTATGTTACTACACTTAAAAAGACTAGTCACTGATCTCAACCTCCATTTTCTTAGTTCTAGCACAGTGTTCAAAGATTTTTAGTTGGGTGTGGTGGCACATGCCTGTGATCCTGACTACTCAGTAGGTTGAGATAGTAGGATCACTTGATCTCAGCAGTTGAAGACCAGCTTGGGAAACCATAGTGAAACTCCATCTCAAAGGAAAAAAAAAAAAAAAAAAAGAAAAACTTTTTTTTTTTTTTTAATTACTGATGCTGCCAGGCCTGGTGGTGCACTCCTATAATCCCAGCACTTGGGAGGCTGAGGCAGGAGGATCATTTCAAATTCGAGACCAGCCTAGGCTACAAAGTAAGCCCAAGGTCAGCCTGAATGGCATAACAAGACTATGTCTCAAAAAGAAAAAAAAAAAAAAAATCACTGATGCTACCTGATCTGGATTTTGAAGTTTGAAAAAACTATATTACAGCCTCAAGCCAGGGAAGAAGTATGTGCTAGATATATTAATTTGAAAGCAGAGCTCTTTGGAATCCCTTGAACCATGAGAGAAACTCAGTATAGGAGTATATATGAATAGAATTAGGAGCTCAGGAAAACTCCAACCTTAAAAGAGATTGGGAAGAAGAGGAAAATGAGCTACTAAGATTGGGAAGGAATCCTCAGTGAGGAAGGAAGAAAATCAAATGAGTCAGCTTTCTTGGAAAAACTAGTGAAGACATTATACTGAGAAACCACTATCACCTATGTGAAATGTAAAATAAGGACTGAGAGTTGATCGTTTCACTTGGCAAGGTGGAGGTGACTGTCAAGGACTGTCAAGGGCAGGTGTAAATATATGTGATTTAAAGATCATTTAAAGATCGCAGGCCGGGGATTTAGCTCAGCGGTGTAAGCGCCTGCCTTGCAAGCGTGCAGTTGTGAGTTTGATTCCCGGTACCAAAAAAAAAAAAAAATTAAAGATCACAGTAATCTACTTTATCTCATCTCACAATTAACATGTGTATACATGCAAAGCACTTAGCACATAGTACTCACAATAAATATCACTAACTTTTGTGTGTGAGTATATTACTGAGGACTGAACCCAGGGAATGCCGAGCTACATTCCCTGCCCTTCTTATTTTAAGACAGCATCTCATACCAGGCTGGCCCAGAGCTTCTGATTCTCTTGCTTCAGCCTCCTAAGTAGCTACATTTATAGGCATGCATCAGCACACTTGGCACTATCTGTAATAATAAGTTATATCAACAAAAAAGGCAAGGTTTAAGTTATGACAATATTTTATAATTGAGAAAAGTTATTTTCAGCTTTTTTTTTTTTTTTGGTACCAGGGATCGAACTCATGAATTCGCGCTTGCCAGACAGGTGCTTACACCTTTGAGCTAAATCCCTGGCCCCTTATTTTCAGCTTTTAAAATGTATCAAATTTCTCAAACTTGACTAAAAAGTTATGATATCTGACTTTCTTCATGTTTTGTTGTTGTTTTGTTTTTGAGACAGGGCCCCATTATATAGCCTGGACTGGACTTGAACTTGTAATCCTCCTGCCTTGGCCTCCTGAGTGCTGGGATTATAGGCATGTATTACCATGGCCAGCTTCATCTCCATTTAAAAAAAAAAAATTCTATCATGATTCTTCGAGAAGGAACATAAGGAATCAGTTCTCTACATTATTACTTTCTACAGAAAAGCTTAAGACTATTTAGATTTGCCATCAAATTTCCAAAGACTTGTTTTACATTTTATTATCCCTTTTGAAAATGAGTTCTAAGGGGCTGGGGATTTAGCTCA
>PVJX010034348.1:0-19044 GCA_004027295.1 Dolichotis patagonum
TGGACAGCCAGGAAGACAGTGGGGAGATGGTGCTGGTGTCCAGGTGACATGGGAACACTGCCTTGGGTAGCAGCCAAGGAGATGGCAGCTGGTGAGTGAATGTGAGAGATTTTGGCTGTCTATCTGTCATCAGTGTAGCTCTTTATTTGCTTATTTTTATGATGCTGAGTGTTGAACCCAGGACCTTGAGATGCTGAGTGTGTGCTCTTCCACCAGGCCACAGTCCCAAACCTGAGATTTAGCCTTTAAAGTGGATGGAGCCAGGTATGGTGGTGCCCACCTGTAATCCTAGCACTTGGGGGGCTGAGGCAGGAGGATCACCACAGTGCAGGACCAGCCTGGGCTACATAGTGAGTTCAAGGACAGCTTGGACTACATAGTGAGACCCTATTTCAAAAAATAAAATAAAGTAGATGGAACTTGATCAATTGGTGAAGGGAGGGATGTGCCGAATGGTTCATCACTGCAGTATTTTAAGTGACTGGGTTGCTTTCCTATCTGATGACCCTGGATTTGCTCCAGCTGTAGGGTAGAGCAGTGGCTGGGAAGAGACACTGGCCTCTCTCTCCACAGGGCTGCTTGTGCTACACTGGGAGGCCAACGGCTCCTCATCCTGGGGCTTTAACGCCTCAGTGGGCTCTGCCCGCTGTGGGTCAGGGGGCCCTGGGAGCTGCCCTGTGCCCCAGGAGTGTGTGCCCCAGGATGGGGCTGCAGGTGCTGGGCTCTGTCGGTGTCCCCAGGGCTGGGCTGGCCCACATTGCCGCATGGCTCTGTGTCCCGAGAACTGCAATGCCCACACTGGCGCTGGGATTTGTAACCAGGTACAAGGGAACGGGACCAGCCAGGTGGGATGGGGGGGTGATTAGGGCACCTCTGAACCTCCTTCTGCTGCCCCCAGAGCCAAGGTGTGTGCATCTGTGCTGAGGGCTTTGGGGGCCTGGACTGTGCCACAAAGCTGGATGGTGGCCAGCTGGTCTGGGAGACCCTCATGGACAGCCGTCTCTCTGCTGTGAGTTGTGCCACATCTGTCCTGTGGACCATTTCCCTGCTTCCACTCTGGGGACCACCTGTAAACCCTCTGCCCATGCCTGACACTTTGTCATGACCTTATCCTGACCCTGGCACCCCTGCCATCACTCAGGACACTGCTAGCCGCTTCCTGCACCGCCTGGGTCACACTATGGTGGAAGGACCAGATGCCACCTTGTGGATGTTTGGGGGCCTGGGTCTGCCCCAGGGGCTCCTGGGAAACCTGTACAGGTAAGGACTGCTTGGAGTGAGGGGCTACTTGAATGACCAAAGGTTACCTCAGGGGCTGCTGAGATGTCTGTCACCCAAGAATCACTTCAGGGGATGCAGAAAGGCTTCTAAGGTGAGGGACACTTGTCACAGGAAGCTCACCTGTGGCCACTCAGGCCTAGGGTACTGTTTGGGTGGTGTGGCTCCAGGGGATGATAAGATGATTGTCATAGGAAGGTTACCCTAAGGATGCTGGGACATCTGTTGTGGTCACCTCAAGGTTGCTGAGACAACTGTACAATAAGGCTGCTTTTTTTTGTACCTTGGCCCCAGGTACTCAGTGAGTGAGCGGCGGTGGACACAGATGCTGGCAGGAGCTGAGGATGGGGGCCCAGGCCCGTCACCCCGCTGCTTCCATGCAGCTGCATATGTTCCTGCTGGACGTGGTGCCATGTATCTGCTTGGGGGACTCACAGCCGGGGGAGTCACCCGTGACTTCTGGGTCCTTAACCTCACGACCCTGCAGTGGCGGCAGGAGAAGGTGACTGTCTACTCCCAGCCCCACCCCCATGCCAGGTCTAGCAGGGATGGTCGAAGCAGCTCCTGCAGGTTCCCCACTAGGGGAGACTGTATCGTCCAGGTTCCAGCAGAAGTCCCAGCTTTGAATTTCGCTGGCCATCCTGGGTCATGCTATTGTCCCACCACAGTCCCTGGCCAAGGGCCTATGCCGCTGTGCTTGGCCTGCTTGGGACACAGTGATAGGACAAACCAGACTTGAGTGAGACACAGCAGGGTTGATTGAACTTGAGAAAGGGGCGTGGAAGAGGCAGAACTTACCAGAGCCCTTGCTAGTTGGAAGGTGAGAGTTTGACAAGCCCCGCAGAGCTCACGGCCTCCTTAGCAGTTGAGAGAGGAATGTGGGTCTGGGTCTCACTTTTTGCTACAAGGTGACCAACCTCTTGCTCCTTGGTGACCTTGGCCCTCTGTTCTTCAGGCCCCTCAGACTGTGGAGTTGCCGTCAGTTGCTGGCCATACCCTTACTGCCCGCCGAGGCCTGTCTCTAATCTTGGTGGGTGGTTACTCCCCCGAAAATGGCTTCAACCAGCAGTTGCTTGAGTACCAGCTGGCGACTGGCACCTGGGTGTCTGGAGCCCAAAGCGGGACACCCCCAACAGGTGGGAACAGGAGCTGTCCAGGGCTTCATGTAGGTTCTGTTCCCTCCCATACTGTATTCATTTTCTGCTGCATTTATTACCATCTTGTTATCCTCTGACCCCACCCAGATTTTTAGGGAGCCATCTCTGGTGATGTGCAGTTTTTCTACTGCAGGCTCCATGATGAACTGCCCATCTCCTGCCCAGTGTGGTCACTGTCTCCCTCCCTGGAATTCTGAGATCTCTGGCTCCATGTGACTCTTTTTGGGGGGGGTACCAGGGATCAAACTCATGACCTTGTGCTTGCCAGGCAGGTGCCCCATGCAACTCTTTATCTTTTCTCCATGCTTTGATGGACTATCTTGACATTCTATCATTCTCTTTCCTGCCAGCTGGTCATAACTTTCCTGCCCTTGATTCTGTCTTCCCTTCCCGAGTCACTAATGATTGCCCTTTAGTTCCTGGAGGGAGGTGTTGGCAAGGACTCCTGGGTCTCTGGCCTTAGGGCCTGCTGAAGTGGTGGTGTGGTCACTGAGGAGGGGAGCCTGGGAGGTTGGTGGGGGGGGCATTGTGTGTTGTCAGCCCTTTCCTGTCATCTCTGTGGTCGTTCTGCTCCCGTCCAGGTCTCTATGGGCATTCTGCAGTCTACCACGAGGCTACTGACTCCCTCTATGTGTTCGGTGGCTTCCGCTTCCACGTGGAGCTGGCAGCCCCATCCCCAGAGCTCTATTCTCTGCACTGTCCTGACCGCACCTGGAGCCTGCTGGCCCCCTCTCAGGGGGCAAAGGTCAGAAAAAGTGGTCCAGACAGATGGCTGTAGAGACAGGAAGGAAGTGTCCCCTGTACCTAGTGCTCCACGGATTGGCTCCCTCCTGAATTCCTCCTGCCTTCCCTCCTTTGCTGTTCCCTCTACTGAACTGTGACATGCCCTGGTCTTTTCTTTCCATTCCTGATTGGGAAGTGGAAATCCTCAGCCAGGAGGTCAGAGGCATGGGCCCCACCTCAGCTCTGTCTTGACTCTTGGTGTGGCTGGGCAGGTCCCTTTCCCTCGTGAGTGCTCCATCTATAAAAACAGGAGTGAGTCAGCTCCTTGTGTCTCCTACCTTACAAGGCCAAGGAGACTCGGTGAGAGCACGGGGGAGCCATCTGTGCTGGTGGGGACATCTGTGTGTGTGTTGTACACATGCATTCCGAAGCCCCTCTTGGGGAGAGGGAGACCACAGAAGGTACCTTAGGAGCCTCACCCCCAGCCCACCTGCAGGAATCATAGAGGAATGGGGTTTCCATCTTGAGTCTGGGCCAAGTTCTTGGGGAACAGCATAGGTCGCGGGGCCTCCAGGGATTCAGGGAAAAGGAGAGGGCACCATGGGTTGCTCTGAGGGATCCAGGAGGTCCAAGAGAAAGAGGGTGAGATTAAGGAGGATAAGGACTGGATGAGCAAGACGGGCAGGCAGGAAGGGAAATGGAAGGGTGCAGGTGGGACAAGGGATTGGGCTCTGACAGGCCTTCCCTGCTTGGTGTCTCCCTGACAGCCTCGCCCACGGCTTTTCCATGCCTCAGCCTTGCTGGGGGACACCATGGTGGTCCTTGGGGGGCGCTCGGACCCTGATGAGTTCAGCAGCGATGTTCTGCTCTACCAGGTCAACTGCAACACCTGGCTCCTGCCCGACCTCACCCGTGAGTCCCCCTCACTCTCCTTGGAAGGCTGAGGGGCAACCTGGGGAGCCTCATATCTATTCTGGGACCCCCACTCATTAGAAGGCACTCAGGCCAGGCATGTGCTTATAATCCCAAACTCTGGGAGACTGAGCCAGGAAGATCACAAGTTTGAGTCTAGCCTGGGCAACTTAGCAATTTAGTGAGACCTGTCTCAAAATAAAGTTTAAGAAAAAAGGAATAGGGTAGTGTGGGGTTGGGTGGGGCTGTAGTTCAGTGCAAAGGTTCAATCCCAGTACCACCCCCCCCCACAGTTAAGGCTTCTTGCACCCAGCAGCACAGCTGTTATCTCCTCTATATTTTCTTTCTTTCTGTTTTGGTACCAGGGATTGAATTCATGATCTCTTTCTTGCCAGGCAGGTGCTTGTGCTGCTGAGCTAAATCTCCAGCCCTCTTCTATATTTTCTAAAGACCATGGAGATTCCCTTTTTCCTTCATTTTTCTTGGAAAATTTTATTTTTATCCTGGTTATAAAAGTAATATTTACTGTATATAAATTATAGAATGGGAAGGAAAAAAAGCCATAATCCCACTCTATAGAGACAGCCATTGTTGTGTGCAGGGAGTTCCTTTCCAGCTTCTGCGGTTTATAAGTTATAAATGGGCTTAGATTGCACCTTTATTTTTTTGTGGTGCCTGGCATGGAGCCCAGGGCCTTGTTTATTCTAGGAGTGCTCTTCTGCTGAGCTACGACCCCAACCCACACCTTGCCTTTTTATTTCACTTAGTGTTATGGTTGTGTTTGTATTTCAGTGCCTGTCGCCTTTCTCTTTTCTTTTCTGATTCTCTCTCTTTTTTCTGTAATCTACCTTTCCTATGATCTGTGTCTCCCTTTTTTTTTTTGAGACTTTAAAAAACTGAAGCAAAACTCATGTAACATAAAGTTACCCATTTTAAAATGATCTATAGGCGTGAGTGTGTAGCCTAGTTGTAGAGGGGTTGCCTAGCTTGTGAAAGACCCAGGTTACATCCCCAGCACTGCAAAAATAAATATATTTTAAAAAATGATCAACTTAGTGGCCTTTAGAGCCATTACAATGTTGTGTGGTTACCACCTCCATTTGGTTCCAAAACATTTATCTCTGCTTTTTGTTTTTGTTTTGTTTTTTGTGATGGTGAGGTTTGAACTCAGGGTCTCATGCATGCTAGGCAAGTGCTCTACCACTCATTCCTAGCCTAGCCCTTTAAAAAAATTATTTTGAGAGAGTCTTACTGATTTGCCCAAGCTGGCCTTGAACTTGTGATCCCCCTGGCTCAGCCTTCTGGAGTAGCGGGATTCCAGCGGGCACCACTGTTATGGCTTGTCTCTGTTCTCATTCCCCGCTTTCTGTTCCTTTGTTCTCTGTCCGCCTTTCTCTTCCTGTCTTTTGCTGTCTGATTCTCCCACTCATTTGTCCCTATCTGTCTCCTCCCTGCCTTCGTGTGTCTGTCTCTGTCTCTTGTCTTTGTCCCCTCTCAGCGACCCTCCTACTGGCTTCTTTGTGTAGGTCTCTTCCCTATATTTCCTGTTCTGCCTCTCTGACCACCCCATCTTTCTTCAGGTCCGGCCTCTGTGGGACCTCCAATGGAAGAGTCTGTGGCCCACGCAGTGGCGGCAGTGGGAAGCCGCCTGTACATCTCTGGGGGTTTTGGGGGTGTGGCTCTGGGCCGCCTGCTGGCGCTGACCTTGCCCCTTGACCCTTGCCGCCTGTTACCCTCACCTGAAGCTTGTAACCAGTCTGGTGCCTGCACCTGGTGCCATGGAGCCTGCCTTTCTGGGGACCAGGCCCACAGGTAACCATGTGACTGGCAGGTCATTGCAGACAGTAGTAGTGCCCATGGGGGACAGTGGGGCTGGGAGGAGACACATGGGGAAGTGGGTGAATCACCACAGGTAGAGTGGCCTGGGGCAGCTGTAGTGGGGAGCCCTGTTTGTGGGCTAGGGTCTGCTTCTAGAGGAGCTAGGTCTGGACTGGGCTCTGAACAACTCACAGTATCATTTAGACCAGCAGTGTGAAAGTAGGGCTGCCCTTGGCAAGTCTGCAAGACCGGGGTGAGGGGTAGGATGGGGGATGGGAGATGTGATGGGGGGACGGGGGACAGGAGAGGGGGGACACGACAGTGGACTAGAAGGGTGGTTAGAGTCAGCTCAGAAAAGGCTTCCATTGCATGCCTGAGGTGCTGGGTTCTGTCCTGCTCCCCAGTCCCCTCCTCTGCAGTTCAGGAATCCTAATATCTCTGCAGGCCAGGAGGTTCCTAGGTTTGCACTCACTCACTTGTCCTGCCCCATGTGAGTCTGTTCTGGGCCTTGTCCCATGAAATGTGCCAGGAATTGGAATGGCTCTGACTTTGAGGTGCTCCCCCAGGCCCCTGTGTGTGTATAACAGTGGGAGCACCCACTGCTTTTCCAAAAGGCAAAATTTTGAAATACATGTTGCTCCATAGATTTTAGGCAAGGGTTTGTGGACCTGCACTGTCTATGGAAGGTCTGAGCAGGAGTGAGCGGGGCAGGCCTGGGCATTGAGATCCCCGGAGCTGTTATGGGGGTCAGATTGGTGGGGGGAGGCACCAGGAGACCCATGCTCTAGCTGGGGCGAGAGGAAGAGCCTTGAACTAAGCAAGTGGTTGCAACTGGGTGCTGAGGAGGGGACAATTGGAGAGAGATTCAGAAGGCCTCAGCGGCTGAAGGGTCCAGGAAGACATAGGTCTTTCCTGATATTTCCAACCTGAGTGATAGGTGGACATGAAGTGGGCAGACCAGGATCGGGAGGTCTGTGGCAAGTCCAGCTCAGGTCCCGGTGTGGAGGGGAGCAGGAGGATGCATAGGAAGTAGGAGGTTGGCGCCTGGCTGGGAGTGAGTGAGCCAGGCCTCTTGCCCTCCAGGCTCGGCTGTGGGGGATCCCCCTGCTCCCCAATGCCTCGCTCCCCAGAAGAATGCCGACGGCTCCGGACCTGCAGTGAGTGTCTGGCCCGCCATCCCCGGACCCTACAGCCTGGAGATGGAGAGGTAAATGGCCTGGGCTGACAAGCAGGGGCAGGGAGGTCACTCTTCCTTAGCTGTCCAACTCACCCTGGGGGGGGTCTCAGAAACCACCAGGCCCTTCAGTTGTAGCTAGTTGGGAAGAGCTGGATCAGGAGGGGTCCTGGGGTTAAGCCTGTCTTCTCCTGCTAGGTGCCTGCCCCACGCTGTAAGTGGTGCACCAACTGCCCTGAGGGTGCCTGCATCGGGCGCAACGGCTCCTGCACCTCGGAGAATGACTGTCGCATCAACCAGCGAGAGGTCTTCTGGGCTGGGAACTGCTCAGAGGCTGCATGTGGGGCCGCTGACTGTGAGCAGTGCACACGAGAGGGCAAGTGCATGTGGACACGGCAGTTCAAGAGGACAGGTGAGCTAAAGTGCTTGGTCCCTGAGAGGGTTTGGGGCCCTGGATCCTGGGTCTGAGGGAGGAGGCCAGACCTGGACCCCTGGGTCTGAGGGAAGGGGACTGGGGCCTGGTCCCCTGGTCTGACAAGTGGGTACTATCATCCCTATGCCCCTGACTGCAGGGGAGACCCGCCGCATCCTCTCAGTGCAGCCCACCTATGACTGGACATGCTTCAGCCACTCTCTGCTAAATGTGTCCCCAATGCCAGTTGAATCGTCGCCCCCACTCCCCTGCCCTACCCCCTGTCACCTGCTGCCCAACTGTACCTCCTGTCTGGACTCCAAGGGTGCAGATGGGGGCTGGCAGCACTGTGTCTGGAGCAGCAGCCTCCAACAGGTACTGCTCTGGCCTCTTTGCCTTGCACAGGCCTTTGTGTTTTCTTTGTCTTCCTCCTGCCTCCATCTCTGTCATAGCTCCAGCCCTACCATCTTCTTTCTCCCTCCTCCCACTATCTTCCTTCCTTCATCTTGTGAATCTCCTGCTGTTTTTTTGGCCACACTGTCGTGTCTACGTCCTGACTCCCTACCCCTCTCTATCTCCAGCTCTCATTCTCTTTCTCTCTGGTACCAGGGATTGAACCCAAGCCCTTGCACTAAGGTACATCCCCAGCCCCCACCCTTATTTTTTCTTAATAAGTCACTAAATTGCCCAAGCTGGGCTTGAATTTGTGACCTGTGAGTGCTGGGATTACAGACGTGTGCCACTATGCCTGGTTCTCTCCACAATTCTTAATGCCATGTCTCCTCAATCTCCTTTTTCTGTTTCCTTTTCCATCTCTCTCTTCCTACCATGGTAACTTTTGGTGTAAGAAACAAGTGGCCCTGCTAGACGTGGTAGGATACACCTGTAATCTCAGCACTTGGGAGGGTGAAGTGGGAGGACTGCTATGACCTTTAGGCCAGCCTAGGGTACATAAGTTGACTTCAAGACCAGCCTGTCACTATGTAGTGAGATCTTGTATCCAAAAAAACAACCAGGGATATAGCTCAGTAGCCTTGCACCTGCCTAGCAGGTGCAAGGTATTTGAGTTCGATTCTCAGTACCCCAAAGGGGGGGGTGGAGAACCCTAAAACTCATTTTTTTTTTGGTACCGGGGATCGAACTCACGACCATGCACTTGCAAGGCAGATGCTTATGCCGCTGAGCTAAATCTTGGCCCCCTAAAACTCATTTTGTTAAAAGAATTTAGGGCATTTGGTGAAATCTGAGAAGAGGAAGTGTTACTCCTTTGCTTTTGGCCCAGTGGCCTGTAACGTCAGTGCTTGTCCACACAACTGGCTCCTTGGTTTTCCTTGGCTTCATCAGCAACACACATGGCCTCAAGTGACAGCCTTGGCCCTCATTCATTTAACTTTCTAATGTCACAGGTCACAGTCCTCTCTGTTATCAGTTCACATACTCAGGGAGAGGCCCTCACCCTGCTTGTGAGTTGGATGTCCAGCCTTGGTCGAATAGACATGCTAGGGGACTTAAAAGTGCATGGTGCAAACAAGGCAGGGCAGGCCAGGGCCTTGTCTGTGTCTGCAGGCAGAGAGGTGATTGTTGGAGGTCACCATGTGTTCAGGACAGTCTGAACCCTTGAGCATTCAAAACATCCTCTCCATTTCCAGAAAATCTGTTTCAAAGATGCATCTGTGTAGCGTGATTCAGCTATCCCTGTGGTGGATGAAGGCATTTCATTTACATTCCTCCATCACATCTGGCAGGAAGTCGGTCTCTGAGTCCCACTGCTGTGTACTCCTCCCATACCTTGATTGTGCAAGAGCCAGTGGAGGTGTGCCCGCTCACCACGCCACAGCCTGCTCCCTTGCTCATCCAGGACACAGCAGTGCAGAGAAAACAGGACAGTGGCCATTAGAGCGTCTGTAGCTATACAGAGAAACCGATGTTACTTCCTGCATGTTCCAGGCCAGGAGGGCAGGGCACAGAGGAGCATAGGCACATAGGGCAGAAGCTCCACCTGGCAACGGCTTGCATGTTGGCTCATCTGCCTTAAGATCAAAAGCTCAGGTTCCCAGCTCAGCTGGCCCTGGGTTTGAATCTAGCCTTACCACTTCCTAGTTCTTTGACATTAGGTGAGTAGTTTCTCAACCTAAGCCTTTTTCATTATTATTTTGAGGCAGGTTCTTGCTAAGTTACTCAGGTAGGACTCAAACTTACAGTCCTCCTGCCTCAGCCTCTCGAGTTCTGGGACTACAGACATAGCTACTAAGCCAGTGCTGCTGCTCTTGTAAGGAGCGGTGCTGGCAGCGCCCATCTGGCCTTCTCCAGTTGAGGATCCCAGCCTCCACTGACTGAGACAACTCCTGGGAATCCCGTAAGAGTTCTCTATGGGTTCGAAGTGTAGCACAAGGGCAAAGGACCCATGGCATTCATCTGCAAAAGCAGAGGCCACTTGTCTTCATACCTGGGGTCTTTCTGGCAACGTAAGTCCTCCCTACAAATTCCCTGGATTTCTGTGATTTGTCTTTGTGGACTCCTGGGACCAGAAGGCAACACCAGAATACCAGCTAACACATAAAACCCTTCCACAACCTCTGTACCTTCCAGGCTCAGATGCCTGAAGGGCATGGGCAGCTCCCAAGATGAGTGACTGGCCAGGAGGGAGGCAGCAGGAAGTGGTGGAGGCAGCAAATTGAAGCCTGCCCAGAGGGCCACACAGCACAAAGTTGATGTTGTGTGTGAAATTCGAGGGCACTTTTGCCAGATCATCTGACTTCTATGCAATCTGCTAGTTTTAAGGTACTGGCTTGGATATTGTTTTGTTTTGTTTTGTTTTTAGAGGTAAGATCTCACTGTGTAGTCCAGGCTGGCCTTGAACTCACTGTGTAGCCCAGACTCTCTATGTAGGCTCAAACTCACTGCAGTCCTCTTCCCTCAGACTCCTGAGTGCTGGGATTACAGGCATGTGCCACCACACAGCTAACTTGAGTGTTTTAAAAATATCACCCCACAGACCAAATGTAAAAGGTGTGCGGGTCAGACCTGTTATGATGTAGCTCAAGGGTTGCCAGATTTGAACCATCCGGCATTCTTCTTTGGGATGGCTTTGACCTCAGAACCTAGACAAGTGACCCGGTGCTGTCCTCCCTGGACTCCCTTCTTCCTTCCTCCTCCCTCCCTCCAACAAGTTCATTTGAACACTTTAGGGTGCTTTATTAAGCTGTGGGGTATGTAAGCAAATAAACTGAGATCGTGCTCTTAGAACTTAGGCTTACATGTCTTTTCCAAGAACACAGGAAATGAAGTTTGTTATGTGGGCATCACTGCATTTACTGCTAGGCAGGTCAGCAGAAGGTGCTGTGCGGTTCTGAGGACTCTGCCCTTTCCCACGCACATTACCCCAGCACCTGCCAGGGGTGCACTCAATGTAGATCTGAAAGCCCAGCCTGACAGAGAAAGAGTTAAAAAAAAAAAAAGACTAGAAATGTAGTTCAGTGATAAAGCACTTGCGTAGCATGCAAAAAGCCCTGGGTTTGATCCCCAGCACTGCATAAAAATAGGAAACAGAACACAGAATGACATTCCTAAGGCATGGGGATATTAGACCGCTTAGCCGTGAATCTGCCTCTGGTCAGCCCAACCCTCAGTGGGCTCAGACCTGCAGCCACAGCAATCGGGGTTTTCTATTTCAGGATTCCGAGGTTGCTTTGCTTTTTCTTAAGTGCTTTAAGGCAGCCAGCCCATATTAACCCCTTCCCTCTCCTACTTCATTTAAGGCCAAAGCAGTAAATAAAATGCTCTTTAATACTGAGGTAAGGTCCCAAGGGTCTGAATCTCATCATGCATGTGGTCTGGATCCAAACACAGAAATGGTGGCTTTTATGTTGTTGCCTGACCCCTCACCCAGGTCTCCTCAGCTTCCCAGCCTGGAGTGGGAAAGATTTTTTGCCCAGCAGCCAGGTCCATGTTTGGCTAAGCAACTGTGGCTTGTAAACCCACTCTTGAAACTGTATCTCTTTCATTGCCTGCCTTTAGCAGCAGGAAACAGAAGTACCCTGAGCTGGGATAGGAAGTGTAGCCAGTTGGGCTATGAGTGTTTTACCACTGAGTACTAAAATACTCACCTAGCATGTTCAAGGCCCTGGGTTATAGCCTCAGCACCAATACAGATACTGCACTGGGTCTTGCCAGGGGCTGCAGGTGGCAACCAGATAGCTGCCTATGCCTAGGCCTCACTTTTGCCTTTAGGGGAGGTCTCATCTCTACTGTTGGTATTCCTGCTTTTTTCTTCCCTTCCATTCTTCTTCATTTGCATTTCACCTGTTTATCCAAATATCCCTTCAGCCTGTGTCTGTGTGATCTTCCCACTTCCAGGACCTACCCAGTCTGACTTCCAGCCCTGATAATCTAGTTAACAAAGGCTTGAGAGGGAGCCCGGGAAGGTCCAGCCGATGTCCTGGGCTGGCTTTGGTCAGGGAGGGCAGGACCTCAAGGAGGGTACAGCCTGGGGAGAGCTCCACAGTGTTATGTTTGACCCCCTTTTCCTGCCTCTCTCTCCCTGCCTTACTTCCCCTCCGGACAGTGTCTGAGCCCCTCCTACCTGCCCCTTCGATGTATGGCTGGAGGCTGCGGGCGGCTGCTCCGGGGACCTGAGAGCTGCTCCCTGGGCTGTGCTCAAGCAACCCAGTGTGCCCTGTGCCTGCGGCGCCCCCACTGTGGCTGGTGTGCCTGGGGCGCCCAGGATGGGGGTGGCCACTGCATGGAAGGTGGACTCAGCGGCCCTCGTGATGGTGAGAGGGATTTGGAGTGTCCAGGGAGCTGGCTGGGGTATGGTGCGGAGAACACAGGGGGCACCGTTGGGGGTGTGTTGGGTATGGCTCATGAACAGGGGCACCTGGGTGGCTGGGGGTAAGTGGTGCAGAAGCACCCAGGTGAAGCTCTGAATCTCTGGGGCCAGGGCTGACATGTGGGGGTTCTGGGGCCTCCTGGGCCTTCCTGTCCTGCCCCCCTGAGGACGAGTGTGCAAACGGGCACCATGACTGTAATGAGACCCAGAACTGCCACGACCAACCCCACGGCTACGAGTGCAGCTGCAAGATGGGCTACACCATGGACAAGTGAGGCTGCAGCCGGGCTGTGGGTGGGCAGGAGGGGTCACAACAGGCCTGGTGGGGAAGCGCTTAGGGAGCAGTGAGGGATGAGGTCCATGCAAAGCCTGGAGGAAGCCTGTGGCATGAAGGTGGAGGGATTGATCAGGAGGGGGAAGATGAGCTTCCATCCTGGCCATCTTCCCTGACCCCCATTCCTCCCCGCAGCGTGACGGGCCTGTGCCGCCCTGTGTGCGCCCAGGGCTGTGTGAATGGCTCATGTGTGGAGCCTGACCACTGCCGCTGCCACTTCGGCTTTGTGGGCCGCAACTGTTCCACAGAATGTCGCTGCAACCGTCACAGTGAGTGTGCCGGCGTGGGAGCTCGAGACCACTGCCTGCTCTGCCGCAACCACACCAAGGTGGGCCGCGCTGGGGCCCAGATCCCTTATCTTGGGACCCAAGCCCTTGCTGGCCTTTAGCTTGTTCTCTGGGTGTGGGTTTCTTTTGTTTTCTATGGTGCTGGGGATCAACTCCAGGGCCTCCCATATGGTAGGCAATGCTCAATCACTGAACTACATCTTCAGCCCTGCTTGTTCTGAGTCCTCATAAGCCAGGGAAGGGAAACAGGAGCAGAGTATGGCTCAGAAAGGTGTGGAAGCCTCTGGGCGGGGGTGATGGTGGTAGTACTGCAGTCGTGGACAGATTGTGGGCTGGGGGAGGAAGGCAGGTGTGTGAAGAGAAGGCTTGCTGCCTGCCTGCCTTCCCTTCTGGAACTGAGTATTACTGAACCTGGGGCCTTCACCCAGAGCTACATAGTTATTTATATTCCCAGCCCTTATTTATTTTTTATTTTGAGACAGTCTTGCTAAATTGCTCAGACAGATTGGGATTGAATTTGTGATCATCCTGCCTCAGCCTCCCCAAACAGCTGGGATTACAGGTCTATACCAGCATTCCTGGTTGTGAGGGCTTATTAACTCAAGAATTAGGGCTAAAAGTAAGCAAGTGAAAGTGTTCTGAACACAGATAGGCAAGGATGGTCCATACCAAGTGCCAATCCCTTATGTCTCCCTACCCCATGATTCACCAACACTTCTGACCACTCTGACCTGGGTTCCCAGGGCAGCCACTGTGAGCAGTGCCTCCCACTGTTTGTGGGTTCAGCCGTGGGGGGCGGGACCTGCCGGCCCTGTCACGCTTTCTGTCGTGGCAACAGCCACGTCTGCGTCTCCAGGAAGGAGCTTGAAATGGCCAGGAGGGAACCTGAAAAGTACTCACTGGATCCAGAGGAGGTGAAAGAGGCTGGGCTTGGACCTCTGGGTCTGAGGGAGGAGGCTGGGCCTGGACCCCAGGGTCTGAGGGAGGAGGCTGGGCCTAGACCCCTGGGTCTGAGGGAGGAGGGGATGACCCATGCCTTTTTGTGATCACATGTCTTCCCTTGGCCAGATTGAAAACTGGGTGACTGAGGGTCCTAGTGAAGATGAAGCTGTGTGTGTGAACTGCCAGAATAACAGCTATGGGGACAAATGCGAGAGCTGCCTCCATGGCTACTTCCTCCTGGATGGGAAGTGTACCAAGTGAGAACAAGGGCTAGGACCCTTACCCTTCTCATTAGGAATAGCTCTTGAGCTAGACCCTCCTCCCCAGTCTTCTTCTGTCAGTCAGAAGAGGGTAACGTCTCGGGACCCCAGGGAAGGTCAGAGGTGGGGGGATGGGCTGGGCTCAGATGAGAAACACCCTCCCTCAGAGGCCTTCACTGCGGTGCAGGCTACAGAGCAGCCCTGGCGGAGGCATGCTGGCAAAAAGAGAGGGCTGTTGAGAGAGGAGGCCTTGAAACAACCTCCAACTCCATTCCCTTTCTTCTGAATGTTTGGGTGACTCAGGTCAGTTCAACCTGGGTTCCAATCCTGACTGCTATTTAATGGCTCTATGGCCTTGGGTAATTGGTTGGACCTCTGTTAGCCTCAGAGGCCCTGTGTATTAGTAATCAGCTTTACACAACGCCTGATGTCTGCAGTTTAAAGGAGAGGTCAAATTGAACTTCCAGTTTCAGGTGATTCAGTCCATGGTTGGCCAGCTCCAGTGCAGAAGCAACTTGGTGGGAGTCGTGGCAGATGAAAGATACTTAGTTCATAAAGGCCAGGAAGCAGAGCACGGGGAAAGAGCCAGAGAGGGAAAGCTGGGACCAGATACAGTATCCAGGGTCACACCTCCATGACCCATCCGGACACACCCAGAAGTGTGTCCCACCAATCCTATAGGTGGTGCTCAAGCCAATCAAGTTGACAGTTAAGCCCAGCCATCACATCCTGAGAACTCCGTAACCCAATCTTCTTTCCCATCCCCAGATGTCAGTGTAATGGTCATGCAGACACCTGTAATGAGCAGGATGGGACGGGCTGCCCATGTCAGAACAACACAGAGACAGGCACATGCCAGGGCAGCTCCCCCAACGACCGCCGAGACTGCTACAAGTATCAGGTATGGCTGGAGAAGGGAGGTATGGGTTGAAGTGTCCATATCCCCAAAGTGGCAAGACCAGCAAGCAACAAGATTGTGACTCTGATCTTGGGTTGAGGTCAGCCTATTAGACTGTTTCTGAGTCTCAGTCAGTTGCAGGCCCTGGACATTGATACTGGAAATCCATACTGGGGAGCTCAGATTGGTATAGAAGGTCTCCATTACGTATAGTCACAACTTGAAGGTTGCTAGTGCCAGCAAACCCATCTCATAGTAACTTAAGACAAAGACAGTGGGCTGATTCTCAAAACTGAGGTCTGGAGTCTGTCTTCCAAAATAACTGAATCCAGGTGAGCCTCAGTGCCAGTCACTGGGGTGACACCAAAGACAGCAGTGCTGGATTGTCAGGTTCTAGTGGTGCCCATACTGTGGCAGGGACATCCAGGGGGAGTGGCCAGGGCACTGGTGAAGGCTTAGGACAGTGGCTGCTTATGTCAGGCGCTGGTGTTAGCCCTGTCTAGGGGACAGCCCTGCTTGAGCTCAGGCCTGATGCTTCTGCCCCTGCCCTGCCCACAGTGTGCCAAGTGCCGGGAGTCTTTCCACGGGAGCCCACTGGGTGGCCAGCAGTGTTACCGCCTCATCTCAGTGGAGCAAGAGTGCTGCCTGGACCCCACCTCCCAGACCAACTGCTTCCACGAACCCAAGCGCCGGGCCCTGGGCCCTGGCCGCACAGTCCTCTTTGGTGTGCAGCCCAAATTCACCAATGTGGACATACGCTTGACACTGGATGTGACCTTTGGTGCTGTGGACCTCTATGTTTCCACCTCCTATGACACCTTCGTGGTCCGAGTGGCCCCTGACACCGGTGTCCACACTGTACACATCCAGCCTCCCCCTCCCCCGCCTCCGCCCCTACCTCCCGCTGATGGTGGGCCCCGGGTAGCCGGGGACCCAGGAGGACCAGGGGCTGGAAGTGGGCCAGGAACACCCCCAGAGCCACGGGTAAGGGAGGTATGGCCACGGGGCCTGATTACCTATGTGACAGTAACGGAGCCATCCGCTGTGCTTGTGGTCCGAGGAGTGCGGGACCGGCTGGTCATCACCTATCCACATGAGCACCATGCCCTCAAGTCTAGCCGCTTCTACCTGCTGCTGCTGGGCGTGGGGGACCCAAGTGGGCCCGGGGCCAACGGCTCAGCTGACTCGCAGGGCCTGCTGTTCTTCCGGCAGGACCAGGCCCACATAGACCTGTTTGTCTTCTTCTCGGTTTTCTTCTCCTGCTTCTTCCTCTTCCTCTCTCTCTGTGTGCTCCTCTGGAAGGCCAAGCAGGCCCTGGACCAGCGGCAAGAGCAGCGCCGGCACCTGCAGGAGATGACCAAGATGGCCAGCCGCCCTTTTGCCAAAGTCACCGTCTGCTTCCCTTCAGACCCCACTGCCCCGGCCCCTGCCTGGAAGCCGGCAGGGCTCCCGCCACCTGCCTTCCGCCGCTCTGAGCCTTTCCTGGCGCCCCTGCTGCTGACAGGGGCTGGTGGACCCTGGGGACCCATGGGAGGGGGCTGCTGCCCACCAGCCATCCCTGCCACCACCGCTGGCCTTCGAGCTGGGCCCATCACCCTCGAGCCCACAGAAGATGGCATGGCCGGTGTAGCCACGCTACTGCTCCAGCTGCCTGGTGGGCCCCACGCACCCAACGGAGCCTGCCTGGGGTCAGCGCTCGTCACACTGCGACACAGGCTGCATGAATACTGTGGGGGCGGTGGGAATGTGGTGGGGAGTGGACATGGGGCCGGTGTAGGCCGAAAGGGACTCTTGAGCCAGGACAACCTAACCAGTATGTCCCTCTGACCTGCTGAGTGTCCTCAGCCACGGCAGCGAACTCAGCTGATGGGGCCACCCTGGACTGGGGGGGGTCCCTGGACACTGGCTCTTTAAAGACCACTGGTTCCCTTCCCAGGGGTCCCCTTTGTTCTGCATTCAGCAACTATTTATTGAATCCTATTTTGTGCCAGGTCCTGTTGTAGGCACTGAACAAACCAGGCAGTGAGAGAGGATTCGCTGATCTCATGTGACTTAGGTTCTAGTGAAGGGAGACGGTCTGCACACATATACGCAAAAAAGCAGGGTCGTTTCAGAGAAGGCAAATGTCCCAAGACCTGAGCAGGCTGTCCCAGTGAGGGGTTGTGCGGTGAAGTCAGTTGTGCATTCCAAGAAGCTGTACTGAGAGAGAGGATCTAGCCATGGGAAGAGCTTTGGGAAATGGGTTCTGAGCAAATGGAACTGCAGGGCAGAGGATGGAGATGGCACCCAGCTTGCTAGAAGGACCAGAAAACGTGGTATCAGCCAGATGAAGCATGAGCACGTGAGTTGGGCCCTTCTGAGCCCTGGGCAGGAGCCTTTGGTTTTACCCCAAGGGCAATAAGAAGCTGTTGGATAGTTCTGTGAGGCAGGGCCCATGCCTGTTTACCTGTGGTGTGGGGAGTGGGTCAGAGGGCACAGGAGGGCAAGGGGCCATAGTGGGCTGGACCAAGGTGGTGGTACTGAGAAAGTCAGGGTCAGAGGCAGGATGAGTGTGGCAGAGAAGGTGTGGATGTTGGTGAGAAGTAAGACATCTGTGATGACCCTAGCATTATGGCCTCTACTGATGGGTTGTTCATAAGGTTGGGGAGGGGATCCTGGGAAAAAGCATCTGGATTTGATGTGAGAAACCTGCTGGACCTTTCTTCAGTCAGATCCAGCCGGCCATCTGTTTCAACAGGACAAATGAAGTGCAGGGCACTGGTAGTGCTGGTGAGGGTGGCAGCCGAGGGGGGTGAGTGTGACTGTCCAGCCAGCAGTGAGTGAGAGCAGAAAGCTGCTGCTGCTGCCACCCCTGAGGTCAAGGGACAAAGCTCAGGAGTGGCACTGCCTGACTGTAGAACCACGGTCACGTGGTGAGGCAGGAACAAGTGCCTCTTGGTAGGGAGGCCTGGAGGAAGCAAATCGTTGCCTGAGATGCTGGGCATGGAGCATCAGTGGGGGTGGGGGTACTGAAGGTAAAGAGGGATGTGGTGGGGTCTTCACCCACAGCTCTCCCAGATAGTGATGCCTTGCTGACTTCAGGGGCCACCCCACCCAAGCCACCTCCTAGGACTTCTGAGCTCTCATACTCGAGGACCCCCTCTTCCAAGCTTAGCCATCTTCCTGAATTTGGGTCTCTTTCCTAAGACTACAGCCCCTCGCTGCTCTTTTGGTCCTTGGAAGGGCTGGGCCTTGCATCTTCCCCTCACTGGGGATCTCTGTCTGAGAGGCCCCCCAGTGTGTGCACCTCAGAGGCAGGTGGGGCCATGTTTGAAGAGGAGGGGAGCGACTTAAATAAAGTGTGGGGAAGACCCAGGTGTCTGATTGTGATCTGCATACTGGGGTCAGGGGGATGAATGGGCATTGGCCCTCTGAATGAGCACCTGAGTGCTGGTGCTAGGGATGAATGCTCGCCTGCTGGTGCCGCCTGTGAGCTGAGTGACCTTTACCAGGCTTCTGGCTGGTGAGGGGGTGGGCCTGACAGGAGCTGTTGCTCCTCAGAAGGGAAGGACAGAATGGTACAGTGGTGGACACCTGTAACCCCAGTACTCTGGGAAGCTGAGGCAGGAGGATCACAAATTTGAGCTTAATCTGGGTGACTTAATGAGACCCTGTCTCAAAAAGGGGTGGGGATGCTTAGTATGGAGGCCCTGTGCCTAGTACCTAGGGGAGAGGGGGTGGTCCTAAGTGGAGCTGTGAGTAGAGACGCTTTGACCTTTCCTGGATCCTTGCTACAAGAACACTCTAGTATGGCTCAGAGTGGAAAGTGGACGGACTCCCTTGGTCCCAAGCACAGGTTTTATTCTGGGCTCTGCTATAAGACCAAAGAGTTCAAGCCAGACAGCATGGACTGAGACAAGACCCTAACACGTTGAGCTTTCTCTGGTTCAAGTCCACTCTCAAGATCAAAGCCAGAGGCCTTGTGGGAGCCATTCCATCTCTCGATCTGGGCAAGCACAAGCCTGGGTAAGAAGGCAGGTGG
>PVJX010034349.1:0-19001 GCA_004027295.1 Dolichotis patagonum
GTGATGTTCTGTGCCAATTTCACTATACTGTCTCAATTGGCTTTATTCCATCCTTTTTTTTCTGTTTGCAGCCTCACTGTGTGTTCACTTTGTATGCCTTAATTTTGTAACATGAACAGCTATTTCTGGGAGGACAGTATGTGGTTTGTCAACTAGTGATTTATGGGTTTTTTTTTGAGGTTTTGTATTGTTTCTACCCTTTTTTCTGTATTGCTTTTTTTTCTCTTTAAATAAAATTAAAAAAAAGAAATAATCTCTCATGTAAAGACAAAAATAACAGCTTTCATAAAGGAGTTGCTCAGCATAGCTAGAGAAGACATAGATTAAAAAAAGTACAGGAGCATGAGAAAATGATGGAAATCTTGAATGAACAATATAGAAAAGAAGTAGAATGCATGACACAAATTCAAAGAGATATTCAGGAAATAAAAAATTCTATTGAAAGCTGGTGAAACTGTTTGAATGAAGCTGAGGATCAAATTTTTGACCTTGCTGCCCTTTGCCCACAGCGAACATCTCTGAGACCAGCAGTGGAAGGCCTGCTGAGCTGCCTGGGACTGCCCCTGCTGGGCCCACCCTTCGCCCCCAAGGAACATCACAGAGACCCGCAGCGACCGAAGGCCCGAGGTGTCTGGGTCTGCCGCTGCTGGGCCCACCCCTCCTCCAGGAACATTGAAGAAGCCTGCTACAGGCCTGAGCTGCCTGGGACTGCAGCTGCTGGACCCGCTCTTCCACCAGGAACATTGGACTACAGTGGGCTGAGGCTCAATGAGAGGCTCAGGAACCCCTCACTCAAACAGAAGACCTCATCAGGCTCCAGTCAAGTGTGGTGAGTTTGCTCCAAAAAATAGAGGTCTGCAGTGGGTAAATAGGAGCAGAAGTGAAACTCCATCCAAGTGTAAGACCTTGGCTAACCTGGCAAGAGAGCAGGTAACCTCCTCCTCCACACAGAAAACATCAGACAGGTTGAGGAGTGATCCAATAATGCCTCCATACTTAGAAGAAATTAAAAGAACTTATGAGACCCCCAGTGACACAGTAGGACCTCAGCTGACACAAACACTGTAGCCAGGGAGACCTGGTGACCTGCCACAACCTGAAGATATAACAACAGGAACTAAGAGCTGCCCTACATCAATACTTCTATGCTAGTTAGCCCAGAAAGAATATAGGACTCACCCAACAGGCACGGTAGGAGGAATTCAGGAGACTGGATCTCCTCTTCATTGTGGTACCCAGCAATTTGACAAATATCAACCACACAGTAGGACCCTAAAACACACACTACAGAAAGTTGTGACTGTTGGGATAGAAAGACCAGAAATTTACCCAAATGTGAAAATGACTAAACGAGAAGGCAAAATGCAATCCCGAACATCTAGTCCATCAGTGGCAAGTACAGCCAATAATGAAATAGAGGACCCTAAAAGTCATACACCAGAAATCTCTGAAAAGATAGCAAATGAAGTAAAGAAATCCATGAGGCTATGGAGGAACTCAACTTAGAAATAATGTCTTATGTAAAGACAAAATTAACAACCTAGTAAATGAGCTGCTCAACATAGCTAGGGCTAGAGAAGAAATAGATAAGAAACTACAGGAGCATGGGAAATTGACTGAAACTTTGAATGAACAACGTAGAAAACAAGCAGAATCCACAAAACAAATTGAAAGAGATATGCAAGAAACAAAAAATTATATTGAAAGCCTGCAAAGCTATTTAAATGAAGCTGAGGATAGAATTTCGGGCCTTGAGGACAGAATCCCAGATAGAGATCTTGAAAGGGTAGAACTTGTAAAAACAACAAAGCAGCATGAAATGACAATCCAGCAGCTACAAGATGAAGCCAGGAGGAACAATGTTAGATTGATAGGCATCAGTGAGGAGGCAGGAGACAATTCAAAGGATATAGCTAAGCTGTTCACAGAAGTAATGGCAGAAAACTTCCCAAACATAGGGAAAAAATCTGATATACAAATAAGTGAGTCAGACAGAATGCCAAACAGTCATAATCAACATAAACCTACACCCAGACATATAATAATTAAGATCCCAGACATGCAGCATAAAAACAGAATGCTAAAAGCTGTTAGAGAGAAGACACAACTCACCTATCAAGGAAAGCTTATTAGAATCATATCAGACTTCTCAGCACAAACTTTCAGGTTAAGATGAGCTTGGAGTGAAGTATTTCAAACCCTAAAAGAAAGCAACTTTCAATCCAGACTGATGTACCCAGCAAAACTGTCTTTCAAATTTAATGGAGAACAAGCTACTTCCATGACAAAGAACAACTGAAGAAATTCATGTCCACCAAACCAACCTTAGAAATAATGCTGAAGGACATCCTAGATAGAGATAAAAATCACCACAATCTCCAGAACAACAACAGAAAGAAATCACCAGGCTAGACAAGAAAATAAACAAGGGAGAAAAGCAGGAAACTAACAACAGTAACACAACACGGCAAAGTCAGCCAGTACATATCAGTGATATCTATAAATGTAAATGGGCTCAATTCACATATCAAAAGAAACAGGTTGATGGAATGGATCAAGAAACAGGATCCCACAATATGCTGTATACAAGAAACCCATCTGACTCAAAAAGAAACTCATAGACTAAAAGTCAAAGGATGGAAAACAGTATTCCATGCAACAGGAATGCAGAAAAAAAAGCAGAGGTAACTATTTTATTTGCAGACAATGTGAACTTCAAACCTAAAATGATTCAAAGAGACAAAGAAGGTCACTACATACTCGTAAGTGGATTAATTCAAGATGAAGAACTAACAATTATAAATATATATGCACCAAACAGAAGAGCACCCAACTATGTAAGACAGATACTAAAGGTCATGAAAAACCAAATACATGAGAACACAATTAGTACAGGGGACCTTAACAGCCCATTGTCACAAACAGATAGATCAACTAGACAAAAAGTCAGCAAAGAAATAATAGAACTGAATCATACCTGCAAGCAATTGGACTTAGTAGATGTTTACAGTGTTCCACCCAACCACATTAGAATACACATTCTTCTCAGCTGCACACAGGACATTCTCCAAAATAATCCATACATTATCCCATAAAATATTCTTAAGTAAATGCAAAGGTATTGAAATTATCCCATACATACTATCTGACCATAGCGCACTGAAACTGGAAATTAATTGCAAAAGAAATAGCAAAACTGGCATAAATACATGGAAATTAAACAACAACCTGCTGCACAACCAGTGGGCTACAGATGAAATTAAAGAAGAAATAAAGCAATACCTACAATTCAATGAACATGCAGAAACAACCTCTTATAATCTGTGGGATGCAATGAAAGCAATCTTAAGAGGGAAACAAGCTATGACAGCAATAAACTGTCATATCAAGAAAACAGAATGAGCACAAATAATCAAATGCTTCATCTCAAGTTTAGAAAAAGAAGAGCAAGTCAAACCCAAAGCTCATAGAAGAGAGGAAATAGTAAAGATTAGAGCACAAATCAATGCAATTGAAACTAAAAAAAACAATACAAAAGTAATGAATCAAAAAGTTGGTTTTGGGGGAGAATAAACAAAATTGACAAACCTCTAGCTAACCTTATAAAGAAAAAGAAAGGGAAAAAAACCAAATTCACACAATAAGGACTGCAAAGGGGGAAATTACTACAGATCCCATGGAAATTCAAAAGATCATGAATACCTACTTTGAAAATCTCTACTTACATAGAGAGGAAAACACAGAGGAAATGGAAAGATTTCTAGAAACATATGAAGTACCAAAGCTCAACCAAGAAGATACAGCAATTTTGAATAACCCAATATCAGCTATTGAAACTGAAAATGTAATAAAAAACTTACCAATACAGCAAAGCCCAGGTCCCGATAGATTCACAGCTGAATTCTACAAGAAATTTAGAGAATATTCGATGCCAATACTTCTTAAACTCTTCAATGAAATTGAAAAGAAAGCAATCCTCCCTAATTCCTGGAGGCAAGTATTACTCTAATACAAAACTAGAAAAAGACCCAACCAAAAGGAGAACTATAGGACAAACTCACTAAGGAACATAGATCCAAAGATTCTCAATAAAATACTGACAAATAGAATGCAGCAAATCATCAAGAAGATTCTACATCATGACCAAGTGGGGTTCATTCCAGGAATGCCTGGATGGTTTAACATACACAAATCAATAAATATGATACACCACATCAACAGAGCCAAAAACAAAAACCACATGGTCATCTCAATAGATGCAGAAAAAGGTTTCACTAAAGTCCAACACATGTTCATGATAAAAACCTTTCAGAAACTCGGAATACACGGTGTCTACCTCAACCTTATAAAGGCCATCTATGACAAACCAAGAGCCAATATTATACTCAATGGACAAAATCTGAAAGCTTTCACTTTAAAGTCAGGAACAAGACAAGGATGTCCATTACCACCACTCCTTTTCAATATAGTTCTGGAAACACTATCCAGGGCAATCAGACAAGAGAAAGAAATAAAAGGAATAAAGATAGGAAAGGAAGAAGTTAAATTATCACTATTTGAAGATGACATGATACTCAATATAGAAGACCCAAAAACCTCCATTAAAAGACTAGTAGAGGTAATAAGCAAATTCAGCAGTGTAGCTGGATATAAAGTCAATGCTCAAAAATCAATAGCATTCCTGTACACAAACAAGAAACTCACTGAGAGAGAAATTATGGAAGTATTGCCCTTCACAATAACATCTTAAAAATGAAATAAAAATAATAATAAAAAATAAAAATAAAATAATGAAATACTTAGGAATCAACCTAACTAAGAAGGTACAAGAACTATACATGCTGAAAATTATACTAGGCTAAAAAAGGAGATTGAAGAGGATATTAGAAAATGGAAGAATATTCCTTGCTCTTGGCTAGGAAGAACCAACATTGTGAAAATGGCCATACTCCCAAAATTGTTATACAGATTTAACACAATCCCAATCAAAATACCATTGACATACCTCACAGATCTAGAGAAAGCACTCCTAAAATTCATTTGGAAACACAAGAAACCTAGAATAGCAAAGGTAATTCTGGACAATAAAGGCAATGCAGGAGGCATCTCAATTCCTGACTTGAAACTGTATACAAAGCCACAGTGATAAAATCAGCATGGTACTGGCAAAGAAATAGACCTGAGGATCAATGGAAAAGATCAGAAGATGCAAGTATAAGTACAAAGACACTCAGCCACCTGATATTTGACAAAGGGGCTAAACATGTTCACTGGAGGAAGGATAGCCTCTTTAATAAATGGTGTTGAAAAATTGGCTCTCCACATGCAGAAGACTGAAACTAGATCCATGCCTATCACCATGCACAAAACTAAAGTGTAAGTGAATCAAAGACCAAAACATTAAAACAGAAACACTAAATCTACTAGAAGATAAGGTAGGTAGAAATCTTGGAGACATAGGGTTAGGCAGAAAATTCACAAACAAAACACAAACTGCAAGGGAAACACTTCAGAGAATCAACAACTGGGATCTCATATTATTGAAAAGTTTCTGCACTTCAAAAGAAATCACCATCAGAGTGAAAAGAAAACCCACAGAACGGGAAAGAATTTTAACCAGCAACCCCTCAGACAAAGGACTTATATCAAGAACATATAAAGAATTGAAAACATCAACCCCCCCAAATTCAAAGACCCTCTCCAAAATTGGGCATCTAAGATGAACTCACAGTTCTCAGATGAAGATATACAAATGGCACATAAATAGATGAGGAAATGTTCAGCATCACTGGTCATTTGAGAAATGCAAATTAAAACAACATTGAGGTATCATCTCACATCGGAAAGAATAGCTGCCATCAAGAAATCAATTGGTAACAAATGTTGGAGAGGTTGCAGGGAAAAAGGAACACTGCCCCACTGTTGATGGGAGTGTAAACTGGTGCAACCACTATGGAAATCAATATGGAGAATTCTCAGAAGACTAAGATTGGAAGCTCCATTCAACCCAGCTATTCCCCTCCTGGGTATTTTCCCAGAAAAACTGAAAAGGTCATATCACAGTGATATATGTGCACCCATGTTTATAGCAGCACAATTTGTAATAGCTAAATCTTGGAAACAACCAAGATGCCCATCAACTGCAGAGTGGATGAAAAAGATGTGGTATTTTTATACAATGGAATATTACTCAGCTATTAAAAGTGATGATCTTGAGGCCTTCATAGGGAAATGGAGACAACTTGAGACTATCCTCATTAGTGAAATAAATAAGAATCATCTTTATAAATATCACATTGTGTCTCTAATGTAAAAAGTAATAAGAACTGTAGGAGTAATAAAACCAAAATGCATAATTGCTACTGTAAAAAAGAGAGGAAAAGAAAGTGCTCTAAAGGATATAACTGCATGTATGTTTAAGTGTATAAGATAGATGACCATATTACTGTTTTTGTTAGATTATTGAGCAGAACTGTTAACAGTCTCACTGTTTGAATGTCTACTTTGTGTGCTTTAATTTTGTAACTTGAACAACTATTTCCAAGATGACAGTATGTAATTTATCAAGTAGTGATTTCTTAGTGTGTTGTTGTTGTTGTTGTTGTTGTTCTTTACTTTTTTTCCTTTGGAATTCTGTATTGTTGCTACACTTTTTTCTGTTTTGTTTGGTTGTTTTTTTCCTTTTTCTTTCTCTTTAAACAAACTTTAAAATTCTAAAAATAAAATAAAAATAAAAATAATAAAAGTTCAAATTTTGGACCTTGAGGACAGGATGGCAGCTAGAAATTATAAAAGGAAAGAACTTTTCAAAATAACAAGACAGCATGAAGTGACAATTCAACAGCTTCAAGATGATGCAGAGAAACAATATAAAATTAATAGGCATTGATGAAGATGCAGGAGTCAATGCAAATGATATTGGTAAATTATTCACAGAAGTAATAGCAGAAAATTTCCAAAACATGTGGAAAGCATCAGATATACAGATAAGTGAGGCACATAGAACAGCAAATAGTCAGACCAAAATAAATCTACACCCAGACATATAATAATTAAGATCCCCAAAATCCAGCATAAAAACAGAATGCTAAAAGCTGTTAGACAAAAGACACAACCCAACTACCAAGGAAAGTCTATTAGAATCATGGAAGATTTCTAAGCACAAATCCTCAAGTCAAGATGAGCTTGGAGTAAAGTATTTCGAGTCCTTAAATAAAACCAACTTTTTACTCAGATTGATGTACCCTGCAAAACTTTCTTTGAAAATTAATGGAGAAATAAGATACTTCCCTGACAAGGAGTAACTGAAAACATTCATGTCCACCAAACCAACTTTAGAAAGAGTACTGAAACACATACTAAATAGAGATAAAATGACTACAATTTCCAGAGCAATAACAGAAAGATACCATCAACCTGGCAAGCATTTAAACAAGGGAGAAAAGCAGGAAACCAACAACAGGAACATAACATGACAAAGTTGAGCCAGTATATATAGTATATATCAGTTATATCCTTCAATGTAAATGGCCTCAATTCACAATTAGAAGGAATAGGCTGACAGAATGGATCAAGAAACAGGATACAACAATATGCTGTATACAAGAAATGCATCTGACTCAAAAGGAAACTCATAGACTGGAAGTTAAAGGATGGAAAACAATATTCCATGCAACAAGAATCCAGAAAAAAGCAGGGGTAGCTATTCTGTTTGCAGACATTATGAACTTCAAACCAAAAATGATCAAATGAGATCAATGAGGTAACTACATACTTGTTAGTGGAAAAATTCAAGAGGATGAGCTAACAATTATAACTATATATGCACAAAATATGGGCACACCCACCTATATAAGACTAATAAACGTGAAAAGCCAAATACACAATAACACAATTATAATAGGGTACATTAATATCCCACTGTCACAAAGAGATAGATCACTTAGACAAAAAGTCAGCAAAGAAATTAGTGGAAATTAGTAAATATTTACAGTGTTCCACCCAACCACATCAGAATACATATTCTTCTCAGCTTCACATGGGACATTCTAACAGACCATATTCTAGCCCACAGAACATGCTCAGGTAAATGCAAGGGGATTGAAATTATCCCATGCATATTATCTGACCATAGTGCACTGAAATTGGAAATTAATGGCAAAAGAAACTTCAAAACCTACATAAACACATGTAAATTGAATAAGAAACTCCTGAACAACCAATGGGTTACAGGTAAAATTAAAGAATTGATTAAACAATACCTACAATTCAGTGAAAATGTAGATACAACATACAGAAACCTGTGGGATGTAATGAAAGTGGTTCTAAGAGAGAAATACATAGCAATGAATTGTCACATCAGGAAGGCAGAATGAGCCCACATAAACAACCTAATGCTATACCTCAAGATTCTAGAAAAACAAGAGCAAGTCAAACCCAAAGCTCATAGAGAAGAGGAAATTATAGAGATCAGAGCAGAAATCAATGCAATTAACACTAAGAAAACAATACAAAAATAAATGAATCAAAGAGCTAGTTTTTTGAGAGAATAAACAAAATTGATAAACCTCTAGCCAACTTTATCAAGAAAAATAAAGAAAATCTCAAATTCATGCAATAAGGAATGAAAAGAGGAAAATTACTACAGATCCTATGGAAATTCAGAAGATCTTGAATACCTACTTCCAAAACCTTCACACACATAGGGGGAAAAACACAGAGGAAGTGGACAGATTTCTAGAAACATGAATTACAAAAGCTCAATCAAGAAGCTATAACAATTTTGAATAACCCAATATCAGCTATTGAAATTGAAAATATGGTTAAAAACTTAACAACAAAGAAAAGCCCAGGTCCTGATGGATTTAGAGCTGAATTCTACAAGAAATTTAAAGAAGATTTAACACCAATTCTTCTCAAACTTTTCAATGAACTTGAAAGGGAAACAATTTTTCCTAACTCATTCTTGGAGGCAAGTATTACTCTGACACCAAAACCAGAGAAAGATCCAACCAAAAAGGAGAACTATAAGCCAATCTCCCTAATGAACATTGATGTAAAGATTCTCAATAAAATACTGCCAAATAGAATGTAGCTAATCATCAAGAAGATTCATGACAAAGTAGGATTTAACCCAGGAATGCAGTGATTGTTTAACATATGCAAATCAATAAATGTAATAAACTACATCAATAAAGCTACAGACAAAATCACATGATCATCTCAATAGATGCAAAAAAAAGCTTTTGATAAAGTGCAACACTTGTTCATGATAAAAAAAACCCTACAGAAATTTAAAATAGGTGGTATCTACCTCAATCTGATAAAGGCTATGACAAACCAACAGCCAACATCATACAAAAACTGAAAGCTTTCACTCTAAAATCAGGAACAAGACAAGGATGTCCACTATCACCAATCCTATTCAATATAGTTCTGGAAACATTAGCCGGAGCAATTAGACAAGAGAGAGTAATAAAAGGAATAAGGATAGGAAAGGAAGAAGTTAAATTATCACTATTTGCAGATGATACTCTACATAGAAGATCCCAAAAACTCTATCAAAAGACTACTAGAGTTAATAAACAAATCCAGCACTGTAGCTGGATACAAAGTCAACACTCAAAAATCAATAGCCTTCCTATACACAAATGATAAACTCACTGAGACAGAAATTATGGAAATGACACCTTTCCTTTTCACAATAGTATCCAAAACAATGACATACTTAAGAATCAACCTAACAAAGGATGTAAAACACCTATACATTGAAAACTATAGTACTTTGGAAAAGGAGACTTAAGAGGATGTCAGAAAATGGAAAGATATCCCTTGCTCTTGGTTAGGAAGAACAAACATTGTGAAAATGGCCATACTCTCAGAACTGCTATACAGACTTAATGAAATTCCAATAAAAATTCCACTAACATACTTTACAGATCTAGAGAAAAAAATCCTAAAATTCATTTGAAGACAGAAGAGACCTAGAATAGCAAAGGCAATCCTGGGCAACAAAGGCAAGGCAGGAGGAATAACAATCTCTGACTTGAAATTAGACTACAAAGCTACAGTGATAAAATTGGCATGGTACTGGCAAAAAAACAGACTTGAGGATCAGTGGAACAGATTAGAAGATGCAGACACAACTACAAAGACACTTAACCACCTTATCTTTGACAAAGGTGCTAAACATGTTCACTGGGAGAAAGATAGCCTTTTTAATAAATGGTGCTGGAAAAATTGGCTTTCCACATGCAAAGACTGAATCTAGACCCATGTTTATCACCATGCACTAAACTAAAGTCAAAATGGATCAAAGATCTGAATATTAAAACAGAAATCTACTGGAAGACAAGGTAGGCAGGAATGTTGAAGACATAGGAGTAGACAAAGAGTTCATGAACAAAACGCAAACCACACAGGAAGTACTTCAAAGACTCAACAACTGGGATATCTTCTTAGTTAAAAGTTTTTGTACTTCAAAAGAAATCACCAACAGAGTGAAGAGAAAGCCCACAGAATAGGAAAAAATTTAAGCCAACTGTCCCTCAAAGAACTTATACCCAGAACATGTAAAGAATTGAAAAAAATCAGGCCCCCCAAATTCAAACACCCAATCCATAAATGATCATCTGAAATGAACATGCACTTCTCAGATGAAGAAATATAAATGGAAAATAAATACATGGAAACACACTCAACATCACTGGTCATGCAAGAAATGCAAATTAAAACAACACTGAGATTTCATCTCACTCCAGAAAGAATAGCTGCCATCAAGAAATCAACTGATACCAAAATGTTGGCAAGGCTGTGGGGGAAAAGGAATACTGCTCCACTGCTTGTTGGCGCGTAGACCTGTGCAACCACTGTGGAAATCAGTATGGAGATTCCTCAAAAAAATTAGCATTTTGAAGTCCCACTTAATCCAGCTATTCCCCTTCTGAGCATTTTCCCAGAAAAATTGAAAATGTCATGCCACAGAAATATATGTGCACCCACGTTTATAGCAACACAATTTTTAATAGCTAGATCTTGGAAATGACCCAAATGCCCATCAACTGCAGAAAGATGTGGTATTTTTAAACAACTGAATATTACTCAGCCATAAAAAAGGATAATCTTGAGGCTTTTATGGATAAATGAAGGTAACTCAAGATCATACTCATAAGTGAGATAAATCAAACTCACATTTATAAGTATCATATTGTCTCCCTAGTTAAAAAAATAATAATAATAAATAAAAATCTGAAAAAGTAATAAGATTCTAAATATACCATAGATATTGTAATAATGAAAGGGAAAGTGCTCAAAAGGACAGAACAACTAGGATAGGGGAAAGGAAAAGATTATATGTATGTTGGTAAGCACTTATGAATGTATGTATGTATATGTATGCTAGATAGACAACTATACTCCTGATCTCTATTGGTTCATTATAAAGAACAGTTAGTGCTGTCACTGTTTGATCACTTTTGTGCCTAGATTTTGTAACCTAAACAACAACTTCTAAGACAACAATATGCAATATATTAACTAGTGTTAATCCCCTACTTTTTTTTTGAAATTCTGTATCATCTCTATCCTTTTTTTCTGCTTTTTTAAAAATTTTTTTCTGGAAATCACCTTTTTTTATTTTTTTTTATTTTAAAGAGAATAAAACAAAAGAGGGCAGAACAAAGCAGATCAGAATAGAACAATATAAGCAGCACAGCACTTTACAAAAAGACAACTGGACATTAACAGTAGTTATCAAAATATCTCTTTCTCTGCTATCGTTGAGCATAGTTTCAAATACAATAATATCAAACATAACAAAATAGTATAAAACCATTCAAAAGAAGGAATTACAGTACATTCTGGACTGAATAACAGGGAATGATCAATGGCTACTATAATATCTCATTTTCAATAAAAAAATTTGTATATATTATCACATATATTAAAATCCCAATAAGACACAACATGATAGAACTGATGGTAATAGAAGAGTAGAAGCATGGTAGGACTTCTAAGCAAGATGATATTAAATCAGCAATGGCTGCCATAATGTTTTGTTTTCTTCAAAACAGCTGTTCATACCATCATGTGTAATAAAGTCAAACAAAACAGAATAAAAACATTCCAACTGATGAATGAAAACATTGAAAGGCTTCAAAGCAACGAAATGGGAAATCATGATTACCACACAATCTTATATACTCTTACCAGCTCTCATACTAGGGAGACTATACGGTATTTACACATCTGAGTTTGGTTTCACTTATGAGTATGGTCTCAAGTTGTGTCCATTTATTTATAAATATCTCAATGCTATCATTCTTTATAGCTGAGTAGTCCTCCATTATATAAAAATACCACAACTTTTTTATCCATTCCTCAGTTGATGGGCACTTAGGTTGTTTCCAAGATCTGGCTATTACAAATTGTGTTGCTATAAACACAGGTACACATCTATCACTGTGGTATGATGTTTTCAGTTCTTCTGGGAATATGCCCAGAAGGGGACTAGCTGGGTCAAATGGGACTTCCAACTCCAGCTTTTTGAGGAATCTCCAGACTGACCTCCACAGTGGTTGCACCAGTCTACACTCCCACCAACAGTGCAGAAGAGTTCCTTTTTCCCCACAGCCTCTCCAGCAGGACCATTTGTTAAAGAGACTGTTGTTGGGTTTTTTTAATTTTTTTAAAAATGGGCCAGGGATTTATCTCAGTCTCGTAAGTGCTTGCCTGGCAAGTGTGAGGTCATGAGTTCGATCCCCAGTACCAAAATAAATAAATAAATCTAAAATACATAAATAACACAGCAAATATTAGGATATAGGGTAGGTACTGCTGGATGCTGTTGGCCAAATTTATGAAAATCAGGAACCAGAAGCAAGCTGGCACATGCTTGTAATCCCAGAACTTGGGAGGCTGAGGCAGAGGGATTGCTGTGAGTTTGAAGCCAGCCTGGGCTACAAAGTGAGTTCAAGGCCCACTGAACTGCATGGTGAAACCCTCTCTCAAAAAGACAAAGAAAAAAAAGCAGAGCTGGAAGATTATAAAGATTTACCATTTGGCCAGAAAAGAAGAATATGTGAAGTTGGGGCCAAAGAACATGTGGTTTGCTGCAGAGATTGGTGCTGTTAAAAAAAAAAAATTCCAAGTACCTTGCACTGGCACAATAGGAAAGATGGCTTGAGGGAATCTCAGGAATTGGTTAGACCCTGCCAATTTCCGGCTCAAGAATACAAAAACTTAAACTCTTCTAAAAGACTTTTCTTTGAGAAGAGAGTTCCAGGGTACCCTGCTCATTCGTGGCCATCTAAGGAAATACTACCTGGTGTTCAGCTCTCCAGAAGAGGGAATAACTCTGAGTTTGCATTACAACCACCATCCCAGGAGTCTCAGTTACTGCTCCTGCAGGCAGTAACCTTGAAATCACCGCATGATGCTTGTTTTGCAAGTATACAGAATGTGAGAGTTACAAGGACATTTCAGAAAAGGCCTGGAAAGCCAGGCACTGTAGTATCAAAGGATCAGAATCCCTGCTGGGAGTCCCTGAGAAAATGATGGAGGAAACAGTGAACATGAAACCAAACTGCAGTGGAGGGCTCGGGAAGCTGGAGATGCCAGGAACATGGCAAAAAAGCTGCAGCAGAACACAGAGCCAGCCCAAGAAAGAAGCTATGTGCACGGCAGCAAGTCCATAGGGTTGGGAAGGCCAGGGTCTTTGGAACTCACATCTCACCGCCATGTGCCTATGTATGGACATGGAGCTACAGGATTTCATGTTTGCCCTGCTGAGTTTTGGTCTTGTTTTGGTCCAATTCTTTTCCTTCACCTGTGCAATTATTTCTTGGAAACATGTAACATGCCGTTTTAAATTTTACAGAGGTTCACAGTTAAGAGTTTACCTTTTGTCTCAGAGGCCACTTTGAGTTGGACTTCTAAGCAGTTCTAGAACTTCTGAGACTTTGAGGGAAGGCGCTATCATATGTTCATATACACAGGACAGTTACATCACATCAGGTAGAATTACAACCTGTTCATTGCCTCCGTATGGAGATTAAGTATGGTATAAGGGGATATGTTTGGGTGTCAGAATGACAAGGGATAAACTGATGATTAATTTTAGTTGTCAAGGTGACCAGCTGAAGAGAGACCTAGGAGACTGGTAAAGCATGTTTCTGCGTTGTCTGGTGTGTCATGGGGGTATGACCTTAGGGACACTGTCTGGTCTCTGGCCCCTTTCTTTCAGACTTTTTCCCCACCTCTGCTTCCTTGCTGCCACTGAGTAGACCGATTTACTCTGCCATCCTCTTCTGTCACATTCCTGAAAAAATGGACTGCAACTTTTGAAAACAGGTACCAAAATACACCTTTTCTCTTTTGAATTGTGTATGTCAGTCACTTTGTTCCTGTAATGGAAAAGTGACCCATACAACTGCCCCCTCCTCTGCCCAGTATTACAAAGCCTCAACTGGAGCTGGCACTCGGCAGCTGTTGGTCAGATGGGCACACGAAGCCTGCATCAGCATGCTACCACACCCTCACAGATTGTACCACTGTCCAGCGAAAATGAGTCATTGCCTCTCTGCAATTTCCTCACTAAAACCTACCGAGTGTAAAAGGAAAGCACAGCTTGGAGAGCAAGTCAGGTTAGAGCACAGGTTAGAGTTTGGGAGTGGCATTTTAGTTTTATCTCTGAAGTTCACCATCTATCATTTGTTATCAACCACACAAAAGAGGTGGTCCACAATCACTGTCACCAGCACATACTCTGACATCATTCAAGCTAGGGTGACCTCAGCTCTGCCTTGTGTTACACTTGTCACTTGAGGAAATCTACTTCACCCTTACGCATCAGTGTCGTTACCCACGGAGTATGAATTACGGAAGGGCCTATTTATGAGATTGGTGTGTAGATGGGGTGGGGTGGTGCACAAACACTTAGGAAAGTCCCTACCATGTAGGAAATGTTTAGTGCACCTCAGTTACTTTCAAGAAGTGCCAAGTGATTGAGCAACTAACTGCTTTTCCATGTGCCTTCTTTAATCCAGCTTTACAGATGATGAGTGGACTTTTCACCACTCATACTATTTCTCATAAATAAAACATGCTCAAAATAACAATTATTTTTATGATTATTAGCTGTTTGCAAGGTATCACAACATCATTCTGAGTTACAAATATTATTGTTCACTTCCAAAACAATCTTACAAGATGTTTCATCAGAGTGCTTATTTTGCAGCTGAGGAAACCCACGAACAGAGAGGTAAGGTCACACAACCAAGAAGCAGCACAGCCCCAAACCCAGGCTGTCTGATATGAATCTGGGCTCTTCTTTAGCAATATCAGTTATTTACTTCTCCTGATCTGATAAATTATTCCTCACATAGACAACATTTTTGTTTTATTTTTATTACAGAGAAGAGTATGTATTATTTCCAGGCATTAGCCAAATCATTAAGGAAAAAAACCTCCATCTGTATGTGCCTCAATTCAGCCAGAAAATTTAAAAGTCTAAGAATGAAAATAAAAGGACTTAGAATATTCAATTGTCAAGAATTTTACACAACTTAAGAAAGCCTACCACTAAAAATAATCTTTGGATCTAATCATCAGTTACAATGAGATAAATTACTTCCCACCAGACTGCAGCAAAAGTGAAAATATCCCCACTTGCCCCATTATTTTCCAATCTGCTCAACTGAAAACAAACCAAAATTTGCATGAAAATAGTTTCAAACATCTCACATCTGTGACATCCACCCGTATCACAACAGCAATGCCTCCGACCTCCTCCCTCAGCCACACTTCTGGGTTGGAGCAAGAGACATGCATACATCAACTTTCCCCATCACTGGAACAAAATACCCAACACTCACAACTTAAAGAAGGAGAGAAATCTATTTGGTCCAAGGTTTCAGTGGGTTCAGTCCATATCTGGATGGCTTCAAGGTAGGAGTACCATAGTGGAAGGACATGGCAGAGCAAAGCTGCTCAGTTCATGGTGCCCAGGAAGCAGACTAGGGAAACAGTGCCAGAGAGGGAGGAATTAAGGACCAGAAATAGTCTCCAAGGCCACACCTCTATGCCCCACCCAAACATGACCAAAGTGTACTCCACCAATCCCCTGAACAACTCTCAGGCCTACCAAGTTAACAACCCAGCTTCACTGTCATAGGAGATAATTGCTGTTTCACTGGGTGTCCTGTCCACCACTCCCATGCTCTAACTACATAATGCAAAAGTCAAGTCCTTACCCTCTGTAATGGATCACCTGGGCACCTGGCACCTACAGAAACCCTACAAGCTTCACATGTATTTCAAAAATAGATAATTCCAAAATTAAGAAGACCAGGAAAACCAGACAGATCCATCTCCAACTGCCGACAACTGCCACCAGAAGTCTCTTTCCCATGAGCAGCTTGTGTGGGCAGAGAGAACCAGACAGATCTGCCTCTGCCTGCTGGCCACTTCCACCAGAAGGTTCCTTCCCGTGGGCAGCCAGCAGGAGCAGGGACACACAGCCAGGTAAGCTTTGTGCACCTGTAGGCCACCATTGGAGGCCCTTGGTTCCTTAAGACAGCCTCACTCACTGGGAGAATCAGACAAACACACCCCTGTGTGCCTGCCACAATCATGGGAGTCCCTGTGTAGACACACAGGCTGAGAGAAGCAGCCCCATCTCCACACACACGTGGTCATTGGGGAAGCTCCAGTGTAGCTGAATAGGCCTGGAGAAGTCCACCCCATACCCTGCTACCTCCCTGTAAACCCCACAGTCAGAGAACACAGGTGCCTGTCCCATTCCCCTACACCACAGAGGGGCAGCCAACATGGGAAGTGTCTGGGGTTCCACAACCAGCTTGTTGAGAGGAACCCAGGAGAATGTCAAGATGAAAGAGCAAAAGGCAATCTCAGGCCTCTAGCCCACACAGAACAAGTCTAGGACATACAGTCATGGAAGAAAATCTCTGAGAAGATAGCAACTGAAGTAAAGAAACAATTTCATGAGATTGTAAAAGCAATCAAATCAGAAATAATGTCTCAGGTAAAAGAAGAAATCAAAAACATAATGAAAGAATTGCCCAGCATATCTAAAAAACACAGATAAAGAAAGAGGAGCATAGGAAAATGACAGAAACCTTGAATGAACAATATAGAAAAGAATTACAATGCATGAAACAGATTCAAAGAAATATCCATGAAATTAAAAATCAATCCAAAGCTGGCAAATTTGCTTGAAAGAAACTGAAGACAGACTTTCAAACCTTGAAGACAGGACTGCAGCTAGTGATCATGAAAGAAAAGATCTCTTAAAAATAACAAAGAATCAGGAAATAACAATTCAACAGCTGCAAGATGACGCAAAGAAGCACAATCTAAAAATGATAGGTATCAGTGAAGAAGTAAGGGTCAACACAAATCAAATTAAAAGGCTATTTACAGAAGTAATAGCAGAAAACTTCCCAAACATGGGAAAAGGATCTGGCATGCAGATAAATGAGGCGTATAGAACTCCAACTAGCTATACCCAAATTAAATCTACACACAGACATATAATAATCAAGATCCCAGAAATTCAGCACAAGAACAGAATATTAGAAGCTGTTACAGAAAAGAAACAGATCACCTAAAAAGGAAAACCAATCAGAATCACGGCAGACTTGTCAACACAAACCATCAAGTCAAGAGGAGTTTGGAGTGAAGTGTTTCAAATCCTGAAGGAAAACATTTTCCAACCCAGATTGATCTACCCAGCAAAATTACCTTTCAAAATTGATGGAAAATATGATACTTCCATGATAAAGAACAAATTAAGGAATTCATGACCACCAAACCAACCCAATAGAGAGTGCTACAGAATATTCTAGAGAGAAATAAAAATGACTATGGTTCCAGGGACAGCAGCAGAGGAGGATCGCTAAACAAGACAGGCAACTGCCAAACAAGACAGGCAACTGAATGAAGGTTAAAAGTGGAGGGCCAACAACAGGAGGATAGCAGGGCAGAGAAAAACCAATGTATGCTGGTTGTCACCATTAATGTCGATGGCCTCAGGTCAGCAATAAAAAAAAAAAATGCAGAGTGGATCAAGAAACAAGATCCATCAATATACTGTATACAAGAAACACATTTAACTTGTAAGGAAATTCATAGTCTGAAAATCAAAGGAGAGAAAACAATTATTCTATGCAACAGGAGAACAGAAATAAATCAAGGGTAACTTGCCCATCAACCACAGAATGGATAAGAAAGATATGATATTTTCATACAATGGAAAGCTACCAAGCTATAAAATAGAATAATCTCAAGGCTCTTGTAGGTAGATGGATGCAATTGGAGATCATGTTTATGGGCACAACAGTTTGAACTCATACATGAGAACCCTAGCATAAGAAAGAGAAGGAGTTAATGGGATCCAAAAAGCAAAATAGTTATTGTAAAAGGGATAAGGGAGGAAACACCTGCGAGGGAAACATAGTAACTACTGTTAATTTCTTTTTTTATTTTAAAGATAGTAAAATACAACAAAACAAGACAGAACAGAGCCAATCAAGATAATGCAGCAAAACTGGTACTTCAGAGCAGGATACTGGGAAAACAATAATAGTATATCTTGTTATCTTCACAATAGTTGTCCACTCTATCAGGTATAAGATAATCAAACCAAAAACAAATAATTAACAAATTCAGCAAGGTAGCCGGATACAAAGTCAATACACAAAAATCAATAGCATTTCTATACACTAACAACAAAAGTACTGAGAGAGCAATAAGAGAAACTACACCCTTTACACTAGCATCCAGGAAAATGAAATACTTAGGAATTAATCTCACGAAAGAAGGTAAAGAGCTATACAGGGAAAATTATAATACCCTGAAAAAGGAAATCGAAGAGGACCTCAGAAAATGGAAAGACATACCCTGTTCATGGATAGGAAGAACAAACATTGTAAAAATGGCCATTCTCCCAAAATTACTATACAGATTCAATGCCATCCCAATCA
>PVJX010034350.1:0-19001 GCA_004027295.1 Dolichotis patagonum
TTCAAGCAGTTTTGCCAGCTTTCGATCGAGTCTTTAGTTTCCTGATAATCTCTTTGAATTTGCTTCATGAATTCTAGGTTTTTTTCTGAATTCTTCATTAAATGTTTCTCTACATTTTTGTCCCTCCATTCTTCTGTCTGTGTCTTCTTGAGAGGTACCCAGTCCTTCTTTTATTAATCTACTTATCTCTTGTTTAATTTGAATTAATATTTCAGTTTTGGTCCCACTTATGAGGTCCTGAAGATATCTCTTTATGTCTGCTAACACTGTGTTTGATGTTGCATTTTTGCTGCCCTCAATCTCTTTTGTATTTACCTCTCCTGGATCAATGTTCTCAGGGTTGGGGGCTGGGAGTTGTTTCTTATTTCTCCCTTTCGTCGTGTTTTTGGTTCCTTCCATACAAGTGTACAGTGTAATTCCCAGACCCTTTTCTTGTTTAAGGTTCCTCTAGAGGGTGCAGGCCAGGAGCTTTAGCCCTCTTCAATAGGTTATCAGAGATTAGAGTTCACCCACAGGCAGTGTGCGCTAGCTCCTCCCTTCCAGGGCAGTCAACCTTTGCAGGCCTTCACTGCGTCAGTGTGCACTGATCTCAGGGAAGTAATACTGAAGCGACTCACTGGGTCCCCACCAGGGGCACGGCCTAGTCCAAGCAGATTCCACCAATCCGCTCAGCGAGGGGAGCAACCAGCTGAAACCACTTCCTTATGGAGTTAGGGCTGTCCTGCCCAAATCCAACATGTGGTCCAGTCGGTTTCCCCTTTCCCGTGGGAGGGTCTTATTCCCATCACTCACTGCATGTTGATGCCGGTCCCCATGAACTGCAGGGCTCCCTGAACTCTGACTTCAGCTCGGCTGCGGTGGGAATTTACGGTGCCTCTGGGTGGGTCGAGTGCAGGGCCGGTCCGGGCGAGCTGCACACAGGGCTGTTCCGCTCTGCGCTCCGGCGTCTCAAGCCAGTCGCTTCAGTGCGGATCGCTTGTTCAGGTTGGGCAGGAATTCAGGCGGCTCGAGGAGAGTGCCATGTTCGCTGATCTTAGCTTCTCTAATGGTAGTCCCAGGGCCTCATATTCAAGTGGTTTTTTGCACTTCAGTTTTTTCCTGGGTTGTGAGAGTCCATCTCTATCTGTTTGGGTCTCTCCAGGGTGTTTTATTCTGGCATATGAGCTGTCTCTCTCAGAGAGGGTCTCTCTCCTACTACCTACCAGTCCACCATCTTGTCTTCCTCCCCGCTTTTAAGTTTTAAGAAGAAAAAAACTGAGTTTTGTTGAACTCAATTTAAGTTGGTTTTATTCCTGCTGAAAAGAGATATTATAGTGATTATCAAAACATTTGCATCTCCCTTAGGTTATAGCATCTAATATAACAGAGATGGCAATTTGCAATATTCCTAGGCAGACGACTTTAAACTTTGCCATCTTATGCCTCCTCAATCTTCTTAATAAGCTACAGAATCTGAGAAATTGTTGATAAAAGGTCAGTTTCTTTAATGTTTCCACCAAATTCAGGGCAATTAGAAATAAACTGCAAAGATTGAAAGCTAAAATGTCCTGCAGCAGTCTCACCTACTCAGGGATGGTCCTTTTGAAAGGGGATTGGGTTATGGGGAAATATACCCATCAGTGAACTAATTCATCGATGAACTCATAGCCCAATGCGCTGTTAGGCAGAGGCGTCTGGTCAGAAGAGGTGGGTCACTCTGTGTGACTCCTTCCTCCTGCTTCTGCTTCCTGCCTCCATGGTTTAAGCAGCTTTCCTCCACCATGCCTTTCTAACTATGGCATTTTTGCCGTGGACCCAGGCAGCCATGCATGGACAGAAACTTCTGAAAGCATGAGCCAAAATAAACCTCTCCTTCTTAAATCGCAGTTGTCAGGTATTTTTTCCCAGCAACAGAACAGTGAGTAATACACAAGCCTCACCCCAAGGCAGCTAATTGACTTCATCTATCCTCATCCAACACTGCACAAGCAGGTTTTGGCTAACATCTGCGGAGAATAATAGAATCAGGAAGGTGCCTCATAGTTGGTTCTGTCTTTATTTTCAAAGGAAAATACTTTTTTATCTGCAGTTATATGTAATATTACATGGCATTTGCTTTCATATAGATCTTCCTATTTTTCCATTACTGGACTATTGTAATGTTTTTCACTAATTCAGGCATCAGCAACTTTCCTATAGATTTCAATAAATGCTTATTGCATGAACACATGAGTATACGGTTTCCCTCAAGACTTGCCTATGACTAAGCAGTAACTGAAATTGCGTTCCAGGGCAGTCAGTCTTAACATGTTTCCTGTGCTCTGCCAAATGGTTGATAAACTGCACACCTGTACCTTGACAATGCGGACTCCTCTGAGGGAGTTCTTCATGCATTTACATTATTCCATTTCTGTCTGCCCTTGAAAGCTTTTGAAATGTGATTTAAAGTATTTTCCTTTGAAAGCACAACATAGCTTTAATAAGTTATGTAATGATTTATATAATCACTTATTCAGAAAAAAGCAGAAAGTGAGTCTTTATAGAATAGAGGTAAAGGCAGATCTCAAGAAGATGGCCACAGCGGGAAATAACTTGAGAACACTTCCTTAGCTGCCCAGAATTGTACAATTCAGTCAGGTTACCCTATGATGAAGCGAATCTCTCTGACCATTTTCAGGACTTCCGTTTCAAGAATGACAGTTAGTCCTGGATGCTGTAGGCATTAATATACAGACTTTAATACATCTGTTGAAGGAAAACTAGATCCAATGGCTTTTAAAAAGTTGTTAATTGATAGCTTTTTAAGCTACACAGATTGGGCCAGGGATTTAGCTCAGTGGCATAGTGACATAAGCACCTGCCTGGCAAGGCATGAGGTTGTGAGTTTAATCCCCAGTACCAAAAAAAAAAAAAAACCTACATAAACTAGTGTGTGTGATAGCGAGAAAGAGGTAGAGAGAGGGAAGACACAATGGAGAAAAAGTCCATATAAACCCAGACCTTTTTGTGGCCTCTTACAAAAAGTTAGAAATTAACTGTATTTGTAATTAGAACATTACACTCACTCTAACACAGGAAGACAATTTTTTCTTCCAGTTCTGTATCTTGATTGCTGTAACTCTTCTGTATCTGAATGTGATAACCCTCATCATAACAGCTTTCAGATCCTTCTGCTTACCCATAAACCTCAGTTACTTGTGAAGTTGAATTGTTCTGAGATGGTTTCTCAGCTTTGATTGAATGAATTTTGGATTTCACCAAGCCCAGTTTGCCTCCAGAGGTTTTGAAATGAACATCTTCACTGGGGCAAGTGATGAACTCACGTGAAGCTCCAGAATAGTATGTTCTCTTACGGCAATGAATGGCAGATTTATAGAGGCTAAATCGAAATGAAAAAGGATGTGTAGAAATAATCTATTTCAGGAGTTTCCATTGATCATTAACACCAGACAGGGCAGATTGCTGTCCCTCTGGCTGCTTTTCTGTGCTGTCTTTTCACTTTGTGTTCTGTGCCCATTGTTTAAAAGCTCTCTTTGGGGCTGGGGATTTAGCTCAGTGGCTTAAGCGCCTGCCCTGCAAGCGTGAGGTTGTGAGTTCAATCCCCCGTACCACCAAAAAAAAAAAAAAAAAAAAAGCTCTCTGAAGGTAACAATGCAAAGGAAAAGTTTCTTTCTTTGGAAAATAAAATCTTTGTGACCACGATCACATAGGATCATAGACCTGACATCTGACCTGGCAGATTATTAAGGAAGGCTAGAAAAAGTTACCTGTCGGGATGAGGGGAGAAGTATTTGCTTCTAATTTTCTTTATTTTATTATTAGAAAACCAATAAAAATAAGACTTTAACAATACTTCACAGGATGCATTTTATTGTAATTGTTACAGTCATGTAGAAAAGCATATAATATGAATGTTTTATGAACTCAATGAATTATCATAGAATAAACATAAAACTATCATATTAAATAGGAAACATCAAGTCTCAGCAGTTTCTTTTGTACCTAATCTCAGTTACTAGTCCTATCTCATCCCATCACCAGTGTCCTAATCTCAGTTACAAGTCCTATGTCATCCAATCACCAGTGTCCTAATACCAGTTACTAGTCCTGTCATCCAATAACCAATGTCCTGATCTCAGCTACTAGTCCTATCTCATCCAATCACCAGTGTCCTGATCTCAGTTACTAGTCCTATCTCATCCAATCACCAGTGTCCTAATACCAGTTACTAGTCCTATCTCATCCAATCACCAGTGTCCTAATACCAGTTACTAGTCCTGTCATCCAATAACCAATGTCCTGATCTCAGTTACTAGTCCTATCTCATCCAATCACCAGTGTCCTAATCTCAGTTACTACTCCTATCTCATCCAATATCCGGTGCCCCGATTTCTAAGGTTTGTAATTTAGTTTTGCCTACTTGGACATGTTCATGAATAGAACAACATTATTATTTCCTTTTTGTCACTCAGTGCTTTATGAAATTTGCATGTGTTGATAAATGTAGCTTTATTTTCAGTTTATTTCCATTGTACAGGTAAGACGCTACTTATTAATGCTGCTGGTAATGGACATTTGAGTTGTTTTCGAGTTTGGCTCCTTCAGACAGACAACACTCCTGTGAATATTCGTGGATGTGTCAGTGGGTGTGCATGGGTTACAGCTGGAGTTACTGGGTTAGAGTAAGTGTGTATTCACCTTAGATAACTCTGACTTTTCCAAGGCAATTGCACCCATTTACACACCCACTAGCTATACAAGGGATTTCATGTCACTCCACAAGCTTGGTACTGTCATCCATGTAAATTTCTGCCATTCTGGAGTGTGGAAAGCAATATTTCCCTATGGTTATAACTTGCATTTTTCTATTGACTAATTTTAATTAGTTGAATACCTTTTTAGATGCTTATTTTCTAGTTGGTATATGTATTTGTGGAGTTCCTATTCAAGTATTTTACCTAGTTTTCTATCAGATTTTGTGTGTTACATTATAGTTTTTTGTAAGTTATGGATGCAAACCTTTTTTTTTTTTTGGTACCGGGGATTGAACTCATAACCTCACACTTGCCAGGCAGGTGCTTGTGCCACTGAGCTAAACCCTTGACCCCTACAATCCCATTTTTGATAATAGGCATTGAATGTAAAGTTCCATTTGTAGCTAGAATTTTCACTCATTGAACAATGTATTTAATATGCAGAGATTTTTAATTTTAGCAATGTCCATTTTATCAATAATTTCCTTTATGCATATGCTTTTGTTACTGTAAGAACTCTTTCCCTACCTTAAGGTCATAATTATATCTCATACTATTTTCCATGAACTTTATTGGCTTCCTTGTCAATTTTGGAGCTATAATCCATTTGAAATTGATTTGTGTGTATGCTATGAGGTCGAGCTGGAATTTTTTTATTCTATATAAATTTCTAGTTAACTCAGTGACACTCATAGGAAAGACCGTCTTTCACCCTGGCTGTGCATGACCACCGTGTCCCATCAAGTGCTGAAATATGTGCGGCTTTGTTTTTGGGTGCTCCATGCAATCCTGTCAGTCTGTTTATCTGTCAGGCAAACAGCTTGTTTCTTTTCTTACTGTGTCTTTACAATGAAGTGCAGCACAGGTCCAATCAGGATATCATTCTTGTTCAACAGTGACTTGGCTATGTTTAATTTTGACTTTCCACATAACTTAAAAATAACTTAGTAAAATTCCACACTAAGTTGATTAAGATTTGTTGTATTTCATCAAAACTCTGGATCAATTTGGCAAGATTTCATGTAGTTGTGATATTGAGTCTTGCAGTTAATGAACATATATTCCTCTTTTTATTTGACTTTTTTCTCTGTAATGTTTCAATGTTTCCTATTCATAAATGTTAAAATAGTTGTTATAAGGTATTTGAATTTTTAATGCTTTTAAAAATAGGTATACATATTTTAAAGTTTGAATATTTTTAATTCTTGCTGACATGTAAAACTTTTTATTGGACCATTCTAATGTATATGAAGTGTCTTTTACTTAAGTTTTTCTAATGATTAACTATGTCAAACATTTTAAGATGTACTTATTAGTCATTTATATGCCTTTGGGGAAATACCTGTATAAATCTTTGACCCACTTTTAATTTTTTTAAAATTTTGTTTTAAAGAAAAGTAAACCAAACAAAATAAAATAGTATAAAGCCAATCAAAACAAAACAATGAAAGTGATACAGGACTTCTAAGCAGGATAATAGGAAATCAACAATTGCTACCATAATGCTTGTTATATTCAAAATTGCTGCCCATACCATCAGATGTAATAAAATCAAACAAAACAAAACAGAACACAACCAATCAAAACAGAACATTGAATAAAACAAAACAATAAAACAGAACAAAACAAAACAGTGAGAACAATATTGGATTTCAAAAACAAGACAGAAGGAAGTCCCCCATAGTTGCTGTATTGCATATTGTTATCCTCTAAATAGATGCTCAGACTCCCAAAGGCCTGCAAAGTCAATCAGACAATGCAAGCTTTAAGTTGTTTTTGTACCTCAATTGCTATCAACTCAGTCTGTGATCCTCTGAATCAGCCAGTTGCTTGGGTTGGGGGGGGGTGGATCTTGTCTGCCAGCCCGCATACTGACAGGCTCATGGCTTTTTGTTTCTCCTCCTGGGCCCTGCTTGGCTTTTTGACCCACTTTTAATGAGATTAGTTGTCTTTTTACTATTGAGCTATAAGAGTTATTTGTATAATATAGGTACAAGTTCCTTATCAAATAAATAATTACCAATATTGTGTTGTCTTTTTACTTTCTTGATGGTACACTTGAAATATAAAAGTTTATGATTTTTAACAATTCCAACTTATATTCTCTTTTATCACATGAGCCTTTGGTATCATGTATAAGAAATCAGTGTCAAGCCAGGTGTGATGGTACACACCTGTAATCCCAGCACTTGAGAGGTTGAGGCAGGAGCACTGTGGCAAGTTTGAGGCCAACCTGGGCTACATAGGGAGTCCAAGCCCAGCTTGAACTATACAGTGAGACCTTGCCTCAAAAAAGAAAGTTAAGAAATCAGTGAATTACCCAAAGTTATATCCACCATCCATCCAGTGAGTTAGTATTTTTATATGATAGGAGGAAAGGATCCAAATTCGTTCTTTGAAACATGGATCTCCACTTGTTCCATCAGCATTTTTGAAAGGATTATTCTTTTCCCCCATTGAGTCTTCTGGCATTGATGAAAATTAATAGAGGGTTTATTTTTGTACTATCAATTCTACTCCCTTAATACATGTGTCTGTTCTGCAGCAGTGCCACAGTACCTGGATTTCTGTAGCTTTACTATAACTTGAAACTGGAAAGTATGAGGCTTCTGTCTTTCTTCTTCATTTTTAAGATTGTTGAGCTACTCTTGCATTTCCATACGAGTTTTAGGAGAAGCTCGTCAGTTACTGGGAAACAGAAACTGGACTGAGTCTTTGGTAGGCACTGCATTATGTGTGTCAATTTGGGATGTATTGTCATCTGAGTCTGTCTTTTAGTGTTTAAATCTTAGTCCTTAAGTCTTGTGACTCATGGCCATGAGATAGTTTTTCATTTACTTAGGTTTTCTTTAATTGCCTTCCATAATATTTTGCAGTTTTCAGTGTACAAGTCTTGTATTTCTGTTGTGAAATTTGAATATGCAGTTTATTATTTTTGATACTATTGTAAATGGAATTTTCTTAATTTAATTTCAGATTGTGTATTGCTGGTTGTAAGGGAACACAATTGAATTTTTCACATTGACCTGTGATGTTTGACCCTCCTGAGCTTGTTTATTTATTCTAGTACTTTTGGGTGAATTCCTTAGAATTTACTCTTTATAGAATCACATCTTCTGCAAAATATACTTTTACTTTTACTTTTACTTTCAAATATGGATGGCTCTTATTTCTTTTAGTTGATAATTTTCTGGTTATAAATTCTAGTACAGTGTTGAATAGAAATGGTGGGAGCAAATATTTTGTTCTATTCCTGATCTTGCAGCAAATATTCATTACTTAGTATAACATTAGCTGTATTTTTATCGCAGAAAAACTTGAGAAAATTTCCTTCTTACTTCCAGTTTGTTGGGTGCTTTTATCATGAAAAAGTATTGGACTTTATCAAATGCTTTTTAATTTTTTATCTAATATGGTACTTCTGTGTCATTTGTCCTTTATCAATATGTTCTCGTCAGTAATTGGTTTTTATATGTTGAACTCACTTTCCATTTCAGAATAAATCTCACTGGGGCATTGTGAGATTTGTCCTGGTCCTTTTTATATGTTGCTGAATTATTTTTCCTAGTATTTTATTAAGAATTTTTGTATACTTATCCATAACACATGTTAGTCTATTGTTTAATCGTGATATCTTTTGTATCTAGGTAATACCACTATCACAGGAGCTGGGAATTGGCTTTTTAGGACTTTCCCATTTCACTTGGCTCTTCATTTCTCAGTGTATGATTATACTGTTCCTTTATAATTATTTTTATTTCCATAAGGCTAATCATGATGGGGCCCTTTCTCATTTTTTTAAACATTTATTTATTTTGAGACAGAGTATCACTGTGTAGTTCAGGCTGGCCTTGAAATCACTATGTAGCCCAGGCTGGCCTCAAACTCACAACAGTTCTCCTGCCTCAGCCTCCTGAGTCTGGAATTACAGATGTGCACCACCACAACCAGTTCCTTTTTTCATGTCTGATTTTCATTATTTCATACTTCTTTCCTTTTTTTCTTGGTCACTATAGTGAAAATTTTGTCAATTTTGTTGATGTTTTCAAAGAATCAATTTTTGTTTTGACTTATGTTTCATCAAAATGGAAGTTTTGCAGCTATCATTTCTTCAAAATTTTGTGGTGTTATTCTTTCCTTCTGTCTAGTCCCCATTTGAACTCCATTGAAACACATGTGAGAACATTTGATATGTATCTTCTTAGGGCTGTGTTTAATTTTTTAAAGTCTAATTTCTCTGTGCTTTATTTTGGATAAATTCTTTAAATTCATTCATTTTTTTCCCCTTCCATGTTACTTAATCTTCTGTTAAACACAACCAGTGAATTTCTTACTCTTAGATACTATATTTTCATTTCTAAAATTTCTCACTGTATCTCTCGCAGTCTCTCTTTCTCAGTAAATGAACACATGGGACAAACAGAAAGAAAACAGAAAGATGATAGATTCAGTACTGACATACATAAATGCATGCATGCACAAATACCACATAGACACACACAGAGATAGATCACTCTTCCTTTCTCATTATGTTCATGTTTTTTCAAATGCATAAACAGTTATAATAGTTGCCTTACTTGTCTGTAAATCTAAATTCTTCATCTTTTTATTGATTTATTTTTCTTCTGAGTATAGATCACATTTTTCTTGGCATGACAAATCTCTTAGTGGCTGCTGGGTGGTGTAAATGTTATTATGGAGGGGCTTGATCATTTTTATCTTCCTTTAAATAGGATTGATCTTTGTTTTGAAAAAAGAAAACATTTAAAAGAACGTGTTATTTTTTTATATGACATATTAATTTTCTTTTTGATGGCTTAAGAAATAACCTTATTTCTGATAAAGGAAAATATTATTGTAAGTTCTCTTTTTCTGTTTGTGGACATATTTTAGGTTTATAAGTATACTTTTAGGTTACACTATAAGTATATTTTAAGTATACTTATAAGCTTATAAGTATAGATTTATATTCTGCTATAGGTTTTTGATTCTTTATAATAGAATTTCTGTTCGTTCCCTGGAAACTCTTTGCTATACACTCACTTAGACTTATAACTCATGTATCTGTATGAAGAAATTAACAGAAGATGAGTTTATTATAATAGAAAAACCACTTTTGGTTTAAACTGGAGAACCTAGGTCTTATAGAGGATGGTGGTTGAAACTGCTGATTTTGACACCAGTAGGACTTACATTTGCATCCTGGTCGTCTCTGTTAGATGTTGACTCTTCCATGTTGGTGATGATAAGTAAAGAGTGAAATGAGCCAATCCAGCAAGTTTGGTCCGGTAGCAGACCTGTTGGTACACAACATGCTGTAAGTGCACAATGAAGGGGAACCATTATTTTAACATGACCACAACTGAAATGTCAACGCAGCAGTACTAAATAACAATACGCATAATACAGAACTTTCAAGAAATCACTCTTCGTCATTCAGGTACCAAGAAGGAATGAAAGTAAGTCTACTGTTTTGTTTTGTTTTGTTTTGTTTTTGACAGAACTACTGCATGTCTGAATTTGAAATCACATATATTATAAACCATTTTGTCTTAATCCTAATTAGGAAAATTAGAGTTGAAGAAGTTTTTGAAACTTCCACCAGAGAGACAACTACTTCAGGGCTCTGTCCAGGACCAGGACTCTTCTCACATTTAGTCCTGTATCATTTCCATTTCGCGTACCCTTCACAATTCAGTCTCTCCTCATCCCCATGACATTGCTTATTAAACCTTGTATCATCCATGTGTCGAGGGGGCAGTTCTCCTACTTTTCTTTAGCAGGAGAGCCTTGGAAGATGTTCACACATTTGTCTCAGGATCACAGAGCTTGTGTGACATCCTTAAGTGTAAAAAAAAATTATAGGAAGAATAACACACAATTTCTCCCTGTCTTGTGTCACCGCAGGCCACACACTGTTATAAGAGGAACTGGTTTCATTGGAGGATTCTCCTGCTGCCGGTCACTTCAGCACTACAGGGCTCTGTAGCAGTTTCATTCATTCTTTCAGGGGGCCTGGAGTTGTCAGGAGTCTATGTGTTTTTAAGCCTCACTTCGGGAAGGAATGGCAGTATTAGGGTAGCTGTTCTGCAGCTTTTGGAGTGAGTCGGTCCTTTACAGGATGAAGAGCAAATCCATTTTTTCCTCCAGACTTTTTCCTTCTCATTACTTTTTTTTCTTGTAAAGCTGTTATCTTCCAGTAGACAAATGTGGGGACTGCAAAAGAGCAACCCTGTGATTGAACCAGAAAATTCCAAACAACTCATTATTATAAACTCAAACTTGGGAATGGGATGGGTTGAGAGATACAGATTCTTTTCACACAGTTGCTGTATATGAACAATGTAGCTGTATGTAAAAATGGAAATAGAAAAGATCACACACCAATATTAGGGTGCAGCATTTATGGTTTTTAAAGTGGTTAAAAATGAGCTGATCACCAAAGAACTTCTCATGAAGGGACCAAGAAAGGAATTTTGTTTTTAATGCCATCTGTGGCTCTCTGGCCAGTCGTTGATGGGAAGACACTGCTATGGGACTGCACCCAGATCTCCCCTGCCCTTGTGATCCCATTGGATGAAGGCTTCTTTGGGGACTGCCTGTCAATCACATAGGTTAACAGGTCAGCAGGTTAACCACTAGGTAAGCTGGTTAAAGCACTGCTCCCAACAGAAAGGTCCTGGTCTTCACACATGTAAAGTCTATGAGCATGATCTTCAGTGAACTTGATGAAAAAGTCCACCATCTCTGCCTGTCTCTCATCAGGGTCTCATGTAGAGAGAGAGAGTCAATCAACCAGTTTCCATTTAATGCAGATTCATGAAGTGGACATTAGCTCTTTGACATTTAGATCTGGCTGATGTGATGCAGCTGCAAACTGACCCAGCCAGGGCACAGCCCATGCACTTACAGGATGTGCCATCTGCTACATCTCCCACTTCCCTCACCTTTAGGGTATATGTGTTAGTTTGCTAGGGCTGCCATGAAGTCCCATAGGCTGAGTGGTGGAGCAACAGACTGTCACCGTTCTGGAGGCTGGAAGTCCACAGGAAGGTGTCGGTAGGGTCATAAGGGAGAAGATGTGCTGTGACTCTGGATTCACTCTGCGGGGCTTGCTGGCAATCTTTGGCATCCTTTGCTTGCAGACACACTACCCAGACCTCTGCCTTCATGCTCCTGTGCCCTGCACCTTGCATCTCAGTCACTTTCCCATCACTGAGAGGCAATTCCTGACACACACAACTTGAAGAAGGAGAGGTTTATTTCGACTCATGTTTTCAGCTCATGGCCAGCTGGCTCCAAACTGGAGGCAGGAACAGGATGGCAGAGGGCCATGATGGAGGAAAAGGTACTCCACCCGAAGTAACCAGGAACAGAGAGGAAGAGGAGGAGCCTGAGACAGGAACTCACCCTTCCCAGCCACACCTCCCGTGACTCACCTCCAATCAGGCCCCACCTCCAACAACATATTCAGCTATCAACTCATTCATGAATGAATCCGCTGATGAGCGTAGCACCCCCATGATCCAGTCACCTTCCAAACACATAAGGCTTTGGGGGGACATTTTTTAAAAATGTAAACCATAACCCTGTTGGTGTGTGTGTGTGTGTGTGTGTGTGTGTGACCAAATTCCCTCTCTGCTTCTTTTTTTGTGATACCAGGGATGGCATCCAGGGCCTTTGCACTGAGCTATATCCCAGCCTTTTTTAATTTTTATTTTGGAACCACAGTCTCATTAGTCACCAAGTTACAACCAGATGAATTCAAGTTTACAATCCTGGCACTATAGGTATGGACCACCATACCTGGCAAATTTTCTCTTTTTATAAGGGTGCCAATACATGGGATTATGGGTCCATGCTAGTCCAGCGTGACTTCAACTTAACTAATTACATATATAATGACTCATCCAAACAAGGTTACATTCTTAGGTTCTGGGAATCAGCACTTCAGCATATGAATGAGATGGGCGGGGGGGCAAACTTAACCCATAACACTTGCTGGGATAGATCTAGAGAGTGTTAACCCGGGAAAAATCCAGTCTCATAACTAAAGTGTGATCCTTCTAGGGTCTCCACTGATGAGTGATCCCCAAGGGTACTCTCTGGAACTCTTTTCTCCCAAGGCTGTCTGCTTTCTGAATTTCTGCCTGCAAATTCTAGCTCCTGCAGCCTTCCTGAATTCTGAGCTCCTTTTCCTTAGCTCAGCAAGACTGCCAGACTTCGCATTCCTTCCCTCTGCCCACGCAGTTCAGAAATCACCTTCAGGCAGAAAGCCAAGGTGATCTTAGGACTCAATTTCTTTACTTCTCTTTTCTCAGAGATCACGATCTTGTGCTACTGATAGTTAAATGAACATCAAGATTTCATATCTTTTTTTTTCTTCCAATTTCCCAGGTGTTCAGCTCTTCCTACACCATTTTCTCAAGAAGTTTAGAATAAAGTTTAAAAATTCTCTTTGATTTTGAATCCCGCATTGATGGAAAATTCACGGTTTTGATTGTTTTTTGGGTTGCTGAATGCAGGGCTGTGCTACTTGCACATCACAGCTCAACCAAAGACTGGAGCGCAGAGCCATCTTCCCAGAGTTCCGCATCTGGCTAAGGACTCTAATCATGGGCCCCTCCAGCCAGAGTCTGTCTGTGTAGTGAGCGGGTGGGCACATGTGGGCTTGCTCTGTCCTCCGGCCACAGCAGGAAGTTAAGTCGTGGAAGACAAGAAGGCGTCCTCCTTAAACTTCAGGCAAGCCCAGAGAAGCCAGAGTCAGCCTTACCAAATGCAGCTCCCACAGCTCACCGGTTTTATGGTTATGCCCCATAGGCTGGAAGAAGTGCATTCAAGTCTCTGTCAAACATCTGAGTTCAAACAAGTTATCTTACCCCAGTTATTGGCATTGAAATTCTCTACGGAGGTGCAGGGTGGGGAGGGGCAATCCCTAAGTGCTTTGGGTTGGTCCCTGTTGGGTTTCAATTCTGGCTTTCTCATCGACTACTTACTCCAGCTTTGGCAAGTTCCCGCTGCGTTTTCCAATTCCAGAAATGGGGATATTATGTATTGCTCCAGTGTATTGCAAGGATTCAGCAAGAACATGTGTCTGCCGCCAGAGTCTCCTCCACAGCTGGCTCATGGGAAGCAGCCTGGGCTGGGTGTTGGAAGGAAAGTACCAGAAAGACCTGCACCCCAACACTCCTCCCCCACTACCCGGTTCGGTGTTTTTCACCAACAGTCATGCATTTTCTAGGCCTTTCTCTTCAGGATTTTGGAAAACTGCACACATCTTTATTAAACGGAAACCACCAAGTCAATGCTTGTGATTTACCCTTTGGAAGGGATAGGTCTACAAGCATGTTCATTTTCTAGCTGAAGTTTAATGATGGTGTATTTGAACCAAGGCTAAGCATAGGCAAGGAAGAGGGCTTTGGTTCTCAAAGGCAGGTCTAGGGCATCTGCTGTGCAGCTTTGAGCTGCAAGAGGGCTCTAAGTGCACCCAAACAGCTTCATCTGCATCTCGGTCTCACTGAGAGGCCCTGCACCTATGTGGTTCTTCAACACTCAACTTGGAGGAGGCCGTAGGCAGTTAGAGACAAAGGGGTCAGTGAAGATGCTCACATGTACCGGAAGTAAGCCACAGGCTTCCAGATGCTCGGGATGGGAGAGGACAGTGAAGAGGGGCAGGGTGCGTCACGGTCACTGAGGGTGCCACGCCGGCCGGTGGGATGGCAGAGCCTCGAGTTTCTTCTCAGGGGGTCTTCGGCTCTGCCTGAGGCCTCTTGGCAGTCAGACCGTGGAGACATCATTCTCTCTCCCATTTTTCCATGGAAACAATGAAGAAAAATTATTCCACATCCCACTTTCACTCCAAACACTATTTTTAGTGTTACCATTTGCTATAGAAACTTTGGCTTCGTTCTTTCACCTCACTGTCACAGCATTTCACTGACAGAGATGAGGAAGAGCTACTTAAGCAGTGTTTAGAAAAAAATGTGTGTGTTGAGTATCAAACAACTGCTTTCTGAACATGTTTTTTGTTTACAACTAAGCCACAAGTAAGGAGCTGCCCAAGGATTGATGATTATAAAATCTTTGTGGTTTAAACACTTTTCCATTTTAGTGGGGCATAGTGGCACATGCCTGTAATCCCAGCACTCAGGAGGCTGAGGCAGGAGAGTCATTACAAGTTCGAGACCAGCCTGGGCTACAAAGTGAGCTCAAGGCCAGCCTGGACTGCATAGCGAGACCCTGTATCCAACAGACAAAAACAAAAAATCCTTTTCCTTTTACATGTATAATCTATCAGATGAATGAGACACTGCTTCCCTATCTGATGAATAAGAATGCTGCTAATTTGTCCTACCAAGAAGACAGTTGTCTGTCAAACTACCAGACAGTTGGCAGGCTGCAGAATTGGACCCAGAGACAGACTGTCAACAAAGAAGTGGGCAAGGGAGTCCTACACACCCTCCTGGCGGTGCAGGTTTGAAGTGCCAATCTGGGGCCAGCTACTCTCTTCATCCTCCAGAAAAAAGGAGACCGAAGAGTCTCTTCCCTAAGATCCTCGGCAGACCTAACCTCCCGAATCTGAATTCTAGTCACGTAGCACATCGTGCTGGGAAGGCAAGACAAGCTCCAGGAAGCGCCATCTAAATGAAAATCGTGAACTGCATTGGGTACCCAGAAACACAGCAGTGTGTTCATTGGCAGAGATTATCACTCTTATTCAGTGCCTTACATTTATACTCCCACATTTGTTCTCCTTGCTTCTAAATTAGTCAGTGTAAAGACTTTTAAAAGATTAGCTGGTATAAAGCCACATTTGCAAAAAAAGGGAGCTATGTGGGCCAGCACATAAATCAGATACATGCTTGTTTTATCTCTCTGCCCAAAAGAAAAGCAGTAGTTTAGACTTTTTCTTGATAACCATAATTAGAGTTCTCTTATTTAAACTATTATGCCATATAAACACAAAATGGGTATTGTTATGGGCATTGTTCCAAAATAATCCACGGTCCAGGAAGCTTGCATTGCCTTTTGGACAAGCAAGTGACAAGTATTAGCAGAAATAATTAAGGGTTAAGCATAGAAGTGCAGGGTTTTACAGAAAACAACATTATTAATATTTAAAACTAATAAAACTATGATTTTTTAACTCACCTAACCAAAAGAACACCTTTAAAGGAAAGAATGAGTAATAAACTGTATAAGGTTTGAGCAGATTAAAACTGAAAATGGTCTTGAATGATGAGAAAATATTCTGATGGACACTTTTGAAAGGTATTTAATGGCTGTCCAAGACCCCCAAACCTCAGAATGTCGGTGTGTAGCATTTGTAGAATGACTACAACAGAAAACAGTGCCTCTTAGCTGGGAGTCTAAGCCCATTAGAGCAGTGTGAAGTATAATTTCCACGTAGAATATAAGGCTTGTCTAGCAGAATTCAGCCACTGTGTGTCTAATGGGTCTCTGCTGTAGATTGCTAGAGCGGAAGGCTGGGGGCAATGGAGTGTCCCAAAAGACCAGGGAGACCTGAAAACATTGCTATGATAAATTGTCCAGGGGCTTAAAACATCTCAATTATTTTAGTGTTGGAGGTCAGAAGCCTAATATGAGTCTTATTAGGCTAAACTCAAGGTATCTGAAGGATTTCATTTCTTCTGAATCTCAAAGGGAGAAATTGTTTTCTTAACCTTTTGCACTAATAGAGAAGTCCACTCTTCCTTGGCTTGTGGCTCCCTCCTCTACCCTCCAAACCATCAGTACTGAGCTGAGTCCTTCCTCTGCTGCCAGGTCTCAGACCCCATCTGTCTCCATCTTCCTATAAAGGAACCCTTGTGAGGCCATGACACCCACTCCCTGATCCAGGCAACACTCCCTGTTCAGAGGTCAGCTGATTAATGAACTGATTTCCAGAACTGATAACTTCAATTTTCTATGAAGAAGGAAGCCAAACCATCTGTCCGGAGAGTACTGTCAGAACTGGGAATATACAGTGCACCAGAGCAGTTAGGGCTGGCTACCACTGGGAGCGACCAAAGGGCTGCCCAGGGACACTGAGAGGATGTCCCCATGTGCACTGTGGCTTTGGACCCTTCCCAGCCTGTGTCTCAGCCAGAGCCCGAAGCCCTTCCACCCTGCTGACACAGGGATCCGCTCTGGGTCTCTCCTAAGGAAACAAATTCAGGCAGAAATCACACACCAACAAATTAGGTGCATGGGTATTTGTCAAAGAATGTTGTATCATACCCTCAAATTAGAAACAAAGCAGTAGAGAAGTTATAAAAAATTATATGTTCACATAATGGAATGTAAGTTAAAATGCATTTTGTGAAGACTTCATTATTAACTGGAAAAATACTTGTGTTAGGATTGTATGTAGGTGAAAAATCAGGATACAAAATGTGCATTTACCTTAATCTCAGCTGTCCAGAAGACATTTGAGTTTGCAGGTCAGCAGATGACTTTTACAAAACGGGGCAAAACTGGATGTGAAAAAAATGGCGATAGTAGTGACTCCTGGAGTTGGAATCATGGACCAGCCCTCCTTTGTCATTTATGTGCCATTCATTTTTAGAGGACGGTTAAAGACATCAAGGCCCAGCAGGGCCATGGGCTGTGTCTGTGTGTGGCTGCAAAGCCTGCACAGCTCCGCATTTCCTCTGCAGCACAGGAAGGCCCGGCTGTGGACCCAGGATTGGGGTTTCACCTAGAGGCACGACAGAGAACCAAGGGCTCGGGAGACTGGAGGGTCAGGAAGACAGCAGTTGGGTGACAACCATGGGGACCAGGCTCGGAAGCGTGGAGGCTGCAGAGGGAGGCCTCAGGGTAGGAGCAGTCAGAGCAGCACTTCGGGGAACCAGTGAGAGAAGGACAGGGTGGGGAGAGTTTTAGGAAGAGAGTGAATGTGGGCTGCAGTTCCACACACTTGAGGAAGCTCAGGATGGTGCAAGGTCACTGGGGGGGGGGTCACTGATTAATGCCTGTTTGTCAAGCAGCTGCTGTGTCCCAGCACTGAGGTGCCTGCCAGAGATACAGCCGTGCTCAACAGTCAGACCCCACGCTCCCAGAGATGGTACGCGTTGATGGAAAGAAAACCAGTGCAAAATGTAATATGTGCTCTACAGAAAAGAAGAGGAGCAAGAGGGAAATGCAGGTCAGGGAACAAAGGAAGTGACATGGAAGCTAAGACCTGAAGGCTGGGACAGGTCTTAGCTTAAATAAGGAAGTGAAACCCTGCAGGACTGGAGGTGGCTCAAGCAAAGACCCCAAGGCAGGAAAAACTGCTGGGTGTTCACGGAAACCAGGAGAAGGTCAGTGTGGGTGGGGTCCTGTGGGTGAGGGTGGGACTGAAAGGAGCCCCAGGAGAGGGGCAGGGAATGGAGCAGGGAACAGAAATCCAGGGGGGAAATGAGCTGTCCATCTAAATGGCGGCAGAGTGTGGGTCAGCTGGGGCTCACATCTAGGGACCGCTGGATCTCAGCCCGGGGTAGGGGCTTCGTGGCCTCTGGCAGATGCTGGATCCTGGCTGTCCTTTGGGTCCGAACCTCTGAACCCAAATGAAGATGAGCAGACACAGTACCTCGTAAAGATGTGCTGGCAGAATCCAGGAACCAGCTCTGTCCTGAGCACAGTGTCCACGCCACCAGCCAGGGTCAGGAAGCCTGTCATCTTTGGTTTAACCCACCTTGCCCCTTCCTGCTGAGCATCTGGTGGGGCTAAATGAGGTTTCAGGAGAGTGAGGACTGGCTTCTGGCTAAATCTTATTAGGGCTGCTGCTGCGAGGGGGAATAATTGACAGAAAAGGAAGCATAACTATTTTAAAATGTAAATATGAGCAGTTTCAATATCTTGCTTTCTGATATCCCAGAGGATGCCTCTTCCTTGTCCTCTTCTAAACTGAAAGGCTATTTTCAGTCTGTAGGGTTAGATTCTGTTTGGACAAAGGCTGACGTGAGCGCAGGTGCCCGGTTTGGGCCTGGATTCCACCCTGCCTGCCTGAGGGCGCAGAGCTTGCCTGGCTTTGCTGAGCTCCCTCATCTTTCCCGCGAGGATGACAGCTTTGCCTCAGCTGTAAAGGGGTAACGGGCAGATTTTAGCTCAGGGGTTCTTCTGGGAAGTGAGTGATTTAAATGAGTGAGCAGCTATTTGTAAATGGCTCAGAATAGTGCCTGGCTTTCAGTTTTTAAAAATGCATCCCCAGATGAGGTGCAGTACATTCAGAAGTGGCACAGTCTTTCCCCTGTTGGCTTGTCAGTGAGGTTCTCCTTTCCTGGA